>WEIV01005210.1:0-63317 GCA_013390005.1 Calyptomena viridis
CTGAGAATCTTGGTTGAGGACATCACTTGTTTTAGCCACATTTATCTTTTTTTCTTATAAACATCCGTGCTGTATGAATACTACTGACTTTTGAAATAGCATTGAACTGCCTTAAAATACATTTTGAATGGTAAAGCAACATGAAACCTTTGAGAACAGGTCCTTCCTTCCCTTCTCTCCACCAGAAACTTTATTCTGCAGTGTTTGTCTGAAGGAGAAGTGGAAACTGAGAGTTTCTTGGGTTTTTTTAAACAGTCCAGGTTGAGATGTGTAAATGCCTGAAGCAGCCATGTTGTACTTGGTGCTTGTCTTGTTTATTTGAATTGGGTTCCAAACCTGAAACTCAACTGGCCTAAGTGTATGGGAACAACATGGATGCTTAGTTCAGCCACTCTCTGTAAACTTAAGTTACTGTGTCTAGTCATCGTTGTGACTTCCAGTTGACTGGAATTGTGTGCAAGTTTCCAGCACATGGCATATTGAAGTGGCTTTTCTGTGTGTAAACACCTAAATTTGAACTGGTCAGATTGATCAGGAGCTAATGTGACTTACACTTTAGGGTTTTTCTCTCAGTAGATTCCAAGGTAGGTGTCCTGAAATCTAAAGTATAGTGTGATTCAAAACCTCCTTTTCCCCTTGGATTGCTTCCCATGTGGGGTTTTGGAGAGGTGTGCTGCTCTTCCATGTGTTCTATTTGTATGCGGGTTTGAAAAGAAGGTAGAGACTGTTCTGAAGAGCAGTTTTAGCAGTGGTCCCTTTAGCCTGTTTTATGTGGTGTTTTTGGACAGGAGTTTAGAACCTAATCAGTGAACATGTTGCTCTTTGTGTCACTTGAGCTGTTTTGTCCCCCATATGCAGCACATGTTGCCTAAAATCGTTACAGTTCTTGCAGCCCAGTGGGAATAGTTAGATACTTCTGCAAAACACTAAAAAAAAATCCAAACTTCAGTTTAAAGTATTTTGAAATTACTTTCTTTGTAAAACTGTTTCTGGATTTGTGGAAGACTTTAGGTTTACCAACTTCAGCATCAAGGCTCAGTTACTCCCAGTAATTTCTGGTTAGTGGGGAGTATCTTTGTCACACCTGGTGGCTGGTTTCATATTGGGCGTCTCTATTTTGTGATTTCTGGATTCTTGCCATAAAATTTTGTCGCATTTATGTTTTAATAACCCAACATAACTTTGCTGTTGAAAAGAATCTACTGAAATAGATGCCAGATGTTTTGCTGATGGCCTGTTGTTTTCATTTGAGAGTGTTCAGGCTGTGTAATGTTGTAGATTTTGGTAAATATTTTCTACCTCTTAAAAACGGGCTGTGTTGCCCAATATCAAATGGTAATATTGTAAGAGCTCCTGAGTCCTGTGTCTTGTATCTTACTTAATCCACTACTGTATCAGTTGCTGTGATTGAAAGTAGCTAATTTTGAAAGTGAATCTGAATTTTTTTGGTAAACTCACTGTGACTGAGGCCTGTTTTGTCTGAACCTGGCAGGTTTGTCCCATGGACTGAAAGTTGCTTGAATTGTTGAGGCCAGTTGTAGGGAGATTCATTCCCAGTAAGGATATATGCATCTAAAAATAAAGTCTGCTTCACATAGCATTCATAGCTTTCTTAATCAGTGCTATAGTAATTGAATTTTAGCCTTGCATTGAATGAGCAAAAGGGTACCTGTGCAGTTCTGCTTTCCAGACAGGGCTCCCTTGGTTACTCTGATTGTGTGTATTCTTCTAAGCTGCACTGTTTGGACCTCTGAAATTCTGTTCATGTGCTTGTGGGAGCTGAGGGTTTGCCGTGTGTCAGGTCCATATGTTTAGGACATAAGTAAAAAGCTGTTTCCTTAGCTATTGTGTTCTGTCCTTGAGTTGCTGTGTTTGCTCAGGCCCTTGTTCTGCTTCCTTGAAAGGGAAAATCCCATTTTGCCTTCAGCTTGGGTTCTCCAGTGGCACTGCCAGACTTTGCAGTTGGAAAGTGGCAAAGCTTGTGTTTCCATGCAATCAAAGCATGCTGAGATGGTACTCCTTGCTTTTTGGGGAGACAACACAGATGCTAATGGGGGGTGGGATGGTCAGTGTCCCTACTCTGCAGGGTGTTGTGTGGCAGCAGAGAGGATCAGATTTAGAATTGAGCCCAACGCAAGAAACCAAAAAGTACCAAAAAACTTGATTTTTAGGTGGAGTAGGTGTGATTGCTGTGCTCATTGTGTTAGTCTGAGGAACAATACCGAGAGAAATGTGGGGTTTCTTCCAAGAGGCCTGAAAGGCAAACTTGAAATTCTGTTATTGCATTAAAAAATGATCAAATTTAAGCTTTTCTCTGTGTCCTGTTCTTGAGGCCTGAGTTCAAACAGCCCATGAGTTTTTCAGGCTAGTTTCTGGAATCTGGTGCTCTGATGGGACTGGATTCTCCTCACTGACTTTGGTAGGTGCAAATACTGTGTCTGCTTGATTTTTAACAAATGTTTTACAGAAGCTTTATATTGGTCACGTATGTTAAACCTTGCCAGTACTTGCCAAGCTCAGTGACACTNTACATATGTTAAACTTTGCCAGTAAGATTGTCTTGGAAAGTGTGTACTTGCCAAGCTCAGTGACACTTTCTGGATTGTTCCAAAAGAGGAATTTAAAGGTTATTGTAAAAATTAAAAAAAAAAGTCAGGTACTGTGCTACTGAGAAATGTTTTTAAACTTTTGTGCCAGTCCTCCCTTTTATAAAGGTGTTTCACAACCTGGGTGTGAAGGCAACGAATTCTCGCTTGTCAGATGTACTGAAAAGAGATGGAAGTTCTGTGTAATTCTTCTCACTGCAGTTTTAGACATGACCTGAAATTCTTTCAGAGCCCAACTGCTTTGTCATCGAAGAATGCTTTCAGTATTACTGCGTGAAAATTTATTCTTCATGAGATGTAAGTTCTATTGCATAAGAAGGATCTTCCATAGCTTCTTGGAGTAGGCAGGGTTTTCTATGGCATAAGGAAAGTCTGGAAGTCAGTTATTTTGACTTTCCTTACAAATAGTTTACTCACATATTTATTTAATATGATAAAGTTTTTGGAAGAGCGGAATGGTCTTCATTGCCTCTGATAGGATTTGTTGCTCCTGATGCTTTGAAGTGTAGGCAGATGTTAAATAAGGTGTGATTCCAAGGGTGAGTGAGTGAAAACCTTTGTATGAAGGGAGATGGGAGAAGAGTTCTAATTTTACCCAGCACAACATTTTCAGCTTGCTGTGTGCTGTTCCTGTTGGGGTCTCGCAGAGGAGGGCTGACATGTGGGGCTGTGCTGTGGCAGGAGTTGCTCCCTGGGCTGGTTTCCCTCTGTGTTCTGCGCGCCAAGCGAACGCATCACCCCGGTGATCCATCTCTGTGATGAGGCAGAAATCCTGTTCTGGTGGTTTTGGCCATATACCCAAGACAGCAAGGCAATAGTTTTTGTTCTGAAAAAGGGATCTTCAGATTCTTGGCATGAAGCCCAGTGACCCTTGTGTTTTGATCAAGTAGAGCTTCCAAGCAGTGACTCTCCAGCTTGATTCTACCTCTCATAATGTACAGTGCTTAGGGCTTCCTTCGAGATTCCTCAGACTGTTGGATATATGCAGGACTCACTTTGGGATGCAATTTTGTCACATTGGCAGTCTGTAATTTAACAGATGAGATGTCAAGTGCCAAGTTTTGTGTTGTCATAGAAATTTATTAAGCTGGCAAGCTCCACTGTTGTAGCTCACTGGAAAGCTGTTTCAGTATAAGCCAAATGTTAGGGTTAGTTTATTGCAGTTCTTTGTGTGTTGCTCATTCACAATTGCTTGTTTTGGTGTCCAGGGTTGAGGCAGTACTGCTTGGATGGTACCAAGGAAAATATTGCAGAGATGGTAAAAGCCGTTTTTTAATGAAAACTTGTGATCAGTGCTTTGAATTATTCTGACCTCCAATTGTTGCTGTGTGGTATCTAATTCATTATTCATCTCTTCTTTCTCATAGTGCTGAAAGGGTAGTCATTCTTCTGACTGAGCTGTTTGCTGGCTCTTTTAGACTGGCAAAATGCAGAAACAAATAAGTGTGGTTGGGTAGTGTGAAAACAACTATGGTTGTGTTGTGAAAACTTCATAGTACTTCTTTTTCCTTGTGGGAATAGTTACGTGATGCTGCTACAGAACTTTAGTCTAATCTAATGCTGTTTTTTCAGGTGCCATGTTTCAGAACAGACGAAGACAACTGAGAAAAAAGAGCTGAAGAAAGTAACACAGAAACAGATACAGGCTAATTGGGGGAAAAAAAATTGACCTGTCTCTGAGGTGACTAAAGGGGAATAATGGTGATTTTGCGCCGGGCTCGGCCGCCTGCTTCCGCCCCAACCAGCAATGAATCTTGACTCGCTCTCGCTGGCCTTGTCTCAAATCAGCTACCTGGTGGACAATTTAACCAAGAAAAACTACCGAGCCAGCCAGCAGGAAATACAGCATGTAAGTAAGGTGATATGGTGCTACAAAATAAATTCTGGAAAGAGAACTGCAGTGTTGAATGGAGTTTCTCTTCTCGCTTGACTTACACTCTGTGGTGCTGTCCTGTCAGTGTGTGCTGTTTTCTGTGTTGGGAATCTCAGTGTGTTTCTGATGATACTCCTGTCAGTTCCTGTTCATGCCGGGTCATGGAATATGGCAGCTCAGAGCCCAGACCAGTAGTTGAATATTAGGATTAACTGCTGCTCCTGGAGGATGGAATGCCAAGCTTTCTTAATTCCTCCAGGTTAAATCTGTCAACTTTTGGACGTTCTGTAGAACACTGATTGGGAGGGGAAGGAAAACTTATGCCATCTAGAGTTGTTGCACTGAAAGCATGAATATGTATGGTAATTTACCTGTGACTGCTTTCACTTACCTCAGGTGGAAGTTGTTTGTTCCTCTTCTCATTCAATGAAGCATGGCTTGGTGATGAAGCCAAGCTGACTGTCTTGGCCCTGGGTTTTCAGAAGGCAGGCAGAGTAACTGCACATTGAGACACAAATATCTGTGATCTGGGCAAGAATTCTGGTTTAACTGACCTTTTTAAAAATAGCTCTGACTAGCATGGTGGACTGAAAAGCATTATCCACAGAGGAGTGCTTAGGAGGAAGTGAATGTTACTGAGCCAGTTTTAGAAACTGGTTTAGTTCAGTTCCCAGCAGACAGCTGGGCCAGTTAAATGGGTTTTTTTCCTGCAGCAGTGCAATCCTGCAGCGATTTGAATCAGATTAGAAGGCCAGAGGGCTTAGGCAGAGTGAGTTTCTGGTAACAGTTGATGTTTTTAAAAGTGCATTCATTGCTTATCTTGAGGTGAGAGGAGGGTAATTTCAGCAGTATTCACTGCTTTAAATGTAAGCCGTGGAGATGGAATAGATTTCGTGTGACTTCTGTAACTTTCCCATGTTTTTGCAAGTTCAGTACTCCAGGGGCTCATCTGTGCTGTCCTTTTGAACAGATGGTTTTTGCAGCGAGGTGTGACTGAAGCATGACTTGCAGATCTGCCTGTGAACACTTGCGTAATAAACATTTCTGTGATTTGGGAGAAGATACAATTGATCTGCCATTCAGTTGGAGTATAGTTCTAAAGCAGGGGCAGATTGTTCCTCACCCTTCATGCCAGGCCCGTTCAGCTCACTGTGGTGAGAGACCACAGTGGAAATGACTGGTTTGTGTATGTTTAGTTATAAGACAGATCTAGGATTTCAAGACTAAATTCCCAAAATCCTCTTAATCCATTGTCTTTTTTTTTTCATTTTATTTTTCCTGGTATTGTTTTACGTTTGTGGTTGCTAGTACACTTTTTCCTTAAGTAGTTGAAGAGGTATGTGCATGCTGTAACTCTTATCTCTTGGTACACTGCTTGGTGTGAATTTTTGGCATGATTCATACAATTTTACAGATGTAAACATGTAGAGATGTGGAAATCCATGCTTGGAGCTGTTCTTGTCACAACTAACCAAAATGACACGTCCATTTAAATACCTCACTCGAGTGTAACAGTGGCAAAGCTTGAACAACTAATTTCTGTGTAAACTTGTTATCAGTAGTCATTTAACTGAGGTGATGTTTAAAAAAAATAAAATACATGTTAACAAAAACCTTTTATGTGTTTGTGAGACACAAATTATAAAGAATGGCTTCCTCTGCAGTGAGTTTTTGTGGTCTCCTTTTCCTAAAGTAGTGGTAAGGAGAGCCTGGTTGGAGAGGAGGGAAGGGCTGTGGAGATGAGATCATCTAGGAAAGCAAAACTTCTTGAATCTAGAGAAACGTTACTTTTGACCCAGTCATGCATTTGCCTAAACAAAATGCAAGTAGTCCCTGTATAATAAATACAAATACAGGTGGCTCAGACTTCATCCTGAGTCACAGACTGGTTGAGGTTGGAAGGGACCCTGTGCATGTGACCTGGTCCAACCTCCTGCTCAAACAGTCACGCAGAGTGGGTTGCCCAGCAGTGTATCTGGACAGATTTGAGTGCCAACATGGATGGAGACTCCACGACCTCTCTGGGCAGCCTGTGCCAGTGCTTGGACATCCTTGTGGTTAAAAGTAGTCTTTAGGTCTTATTTTATGGCTGAATACACTGTTTGTAAATGTATATCCAGAGTTCTGGACTGACATACAGTAGACATGTATATTGTAGCCTCTGGTGAAGAAGCAGATCTAGATCTGACTTGGAAGCTTCTTTCCAGCAGAACAAAACTTGGCAGCCACTGGAATAAGCAGACTGAGAGAAAGGGGAGCATAGTGTCAGGTAACAGAAAAGTTGAGATGAAAGCAATAAAACATCAGAGCCTGAGCAGACAGCCTGAAGCAGCCTTCTTTGTCTCTTTGCACAAAGACACTACCAGCAAACAAGGACATTCAGGATGGGGTGAGGTAGTGGGTTGGGTGGCAGCACTCAGACACAGACAGGCTGCAGGTTTGTGCTAATACATTTAATGTGTCTCCTGCAGCTAAAAAGAGGGAAACAATGGGGGAAAATGTTGCCAGTAGATGAAAGTTCGATTTGTCATTACCTGCTACTGTTTGGACAAAAGAAGCAAACTACTGTTGGTTAAGTGACTTCAAATTTCTTCCAATATGGATTCTATTAAAAACAAGGAACGCTGTGCACTTGGATGGGGTTTAAGGAAATGAATAAGCTCTGAAACAATCTGGAGCTACTTCAGACAACAAGCTGATGAGCTGGTCTGTAGCCAAGAGTTAAGGCAAATTGTATAGGGGATGCTAACAAAAATGTGATATTGTTAAGATCTAGTAATGGATGATGGGTATTGAAAGTTAACAAATGTAAATCACCTGTTTAGGACAAGTATTGGATTCAGTTGAATGAGTTCTAATGATGGGGAGAGACTTGGTTATAGGTCTCAGATGCAGGTGTTCCGCTGTGGTCTTTGATTTTAAAGCTTGCTAATGACCAAGTTTGAGATGAACTTTTTTCTTTAGATGACAAAAAAGACTTCTTGTATAATATTCCCTTGTGTCTTAAAAGACCCTGGAGCCAAGTCAGTTACGGCCAGGAGATAACATAGAAGCTGCCTGTGAGATCAGTGAAGATGCTGTCCGATGACTTGTCTGATTGATAAATTTCTGCTATACAGGCATAGCACAGAGGTGCAAGCTGTCCAAAGGCTGTGCTCTTGTCCAGCACAGCAGTTAGGCACAGCAGCTGTGGGAAAGAGGGGAAAAATGAGGCCATGGCACTGTGGATTCTGGACTACCTTGGTGGCAGAGAAGCTTGAAACCATTCTCTGAGTGACTCAAAAACCTTTTTTACTTATTTTTTTAAAAATACTACCCCTGAAATGCATGGCTTCTGTGTCAGTGACTTGTGTCTAGATTCTTTCTTTATCTCTTCGTTTATACTTTTCATTTGCAAATGGGGTTAATGACTTGGTTTCTAGGTTACTGATTAAAAAGAACATTCTTAGCAGTTTTGTTAAAACTGTAGATGACTTAACCACTAGAAGTATCTCTGTATCCATGGTACCTGAGCCAGATCTTGCTCTGTAATAACTGCTACCAAGCTGTTTTTTTGATACTTTTTTCCAGATTGTGAATAGGCACGGTCCCGAGGCAGACAGGCATTTACTACGCTGTCTATTCTCGCACGTGGATTTCAGTGGCGATGGTAAAAGCAGTGGCAAAGATTTTCATCAGGTACAGTTTGCACTGAGGCATCTGTTTGTTAGTTTTGGTGTATGATATGTATAAGTAGGATTTGATCTGTGTTAAGCTACTGCCATAAAGCAGTAGCTTCAAACTTCTGCTTTATGGCGTTTCAACTGCAAGAACCTTTCACCAGTATTAAGTCAGAAGACAACAAATTGCTGATATTTGACTCTTGCTATCTCTTGATCTGGAAAAAAAACAGATAGCATCAGTACAATTGCTCTTTCTACCACAAGCAGTGCTCTATTTTGAAAGCCATTCTGTGTGTTTTAAAACTTTGTCCAAATTCAATAACTGACACTTCTGGTGCTCTGTCTATTGGCAGCAAGAGTGTTTTCATCCTTAAGCAATTTTGCTACAGACTTTTTAGCTCATAAACATGAATCAAATACTCATAGATTGTCTATTGCAATGTACGAGGATGCTTACAGAAAATGGAACATTACAGGTATGACGGAGAATGTTTCATCACTTTGTCAGTCTTAAAAGCAAAACAAATCTGAAGAAAGCTTAAATGAAAAGAAACTAGTTAATATTAGTGAGAATTTGGGCACTTAGAAGATAGAAATATCTTATCTTTGTTTATTTTTACTGCACACAGTGGATAGTAGTTTTGTTTTATTGTCCTGTTACAAAAGTGCGAGTCTAAGTTATCTTGTTCTTTTCAGACTCAATTTCTGATCCAGGAGTGTGCGTCGCTGATTACAAAACCAAACTTTATCTCGACGCTGTCCTACGCCATTGACAATCCCTTGCACTATCAGAAGGTTTGTGTTCTTCTTGAAGGGGATCCCACTGTCAGAAACTGCACTGAATTGGTCTGTAGGACACCAGTTGGTTTTCTCTTGTGTTCCCTTGCTGTACTAAAATCTTCAAAAATTGAGCTTGCTCAGTTGGTGTGGGCTTTTTGTTAAACTAAGCAAGTTGGTCAGTCACTCAGAATGGCTGCAAACTGATTTTAAAGCTTTATCTAGTGTTGGTACTTTATGTCTTGTTTGTGGCACCAGAACAAAAAAGTAAATCATCGGTGTTCCCGTTTCTTTCAATACGAAAGCCATGATAGTGGTTTAACAGTGAAAGAGTGGGATGTATGGAAGAAGCTTTTAGTTTCATTGGAAAGGTGTTTAGCCATATAAGCTTTGTGGCAAAATAGTTACTAATATTCCAAACGTGCAAGGGGACTTTAGATAGCCTGACACATTGCAAGTGAGACTAACACATAACTCTTCTTACCTGTTACAGAGTCTAAAGCCTTCACCCCATTTATTTGCCCAATTGAGTAAAGTCATCAAATTAAGTAAAGTTCAAGAGGTAGGTGAACACTTATTTCGAAAATATTTTAATGTTTTTTTTACTAAGCTAATAAAAAAGTATGATGTCCCCTTACTATGATGTTTATTCTTGTTTGTAGGTGATTTTTGGTCTCGCTTTACTGAATTCTTTCAGCTCAGATCTACGAGGTTTTGGTAAGTGAAGCTTCTGAAGTGTTGCAGCAGGGACACCCTTTTTCAGACAGGTAGATGTGTGCCTGCCTGACCTGAATTTGCAATTAGTGGTGCCATTGGGAGGGGCAATAGGTAACAGTCATCTTGTATGAAGTTGAAGGTCCCCTTTCATTAATGACTTGGTAGATAATGAATCAAATTGAGGTATTGTGATATCTTAACTTTTAATTGTCCATTAATATTTGAGTTCTGAGGTATGGGTTGTGAGACTTCTGTTTAAATCTGAACTGTTGTGTCTTGTGGTAAACTCAGATTAAGAGAATGGTACCTAGCTAAATAGATCTTCATATTAAAAAGGAATTCCAGGTTTTGACTGTAGCCTCTTCTTGTTTCCAAAAGCTGCCCAGTTTATCAAACAGAAACTCCCGGATCTTTTGCGCTCTTACATTGACGCGGACGTCAGTGGAAATCAAGAAGGTGGCTTCCAAGATATTGCAATAGAGGTCCTGCACCTCCTCCTCTCCCATCTCCTCTTTGGGCAGAAGGGAGCCTTTGGGGTAGGACAGGAGCAGATTGACGCTTTCCTCAAAACATTACGTAGAGGTGAGTGGTGCTGTTCAGGAAGCCTGACTGAATGCAAACTTTGAAAGGGATTTTTGTAACTTGCTGTTAGTGCCAAGTGCTGAAGTCGTGGGGAGCTTGGTGAGGTAGAACTCAGTAAATTTTCATAGCTCTAAACTGACAGAAAAATGCCACTGTTCTGGCATTGGGCCATAATGTACTGTTTTGCTTACAAGGAGCAGTAATGTGTTCTCATGTTTTTGAAAAGTTGTGATAAGTACACGTTAAGTAGGAGATAGTCAAGTCTGTGTTTAGCTTGCATGGACTGGTATTTGTGGATTTAACTGAAGCAGCTCTGTAATTGAGCATGTAGTTGAGAAAGCCCTTACAGTGTAAGGAACATACACTGCCAAATCAAACAGGTACATTTTAAGCACTGTGTTTATACTGGATGCAGATCCATAAGGAAACACTAGCACAGTGAGGGGGGTGCTTCTGAATTACTCTGGTTGATTTCCTGGAAGCTACCATGGTCCTCGCAGGGGACATTGTCTATATGGTAGTCCCTTCCTTTCCAAGGTGAGTGTTTGCTGTAAAACTATCAGAAAAGGTTTGAACTCAAGGTGATAACTGAATTTAACTTAACCCACTCCTTGGTTCTGCACAGACGTAGAGGAAGGTACCATTTATACAAGAGCAAAATACTCGTTCTAATTGTTTAAATATAAATTCTTAGTTCATACTTATTTTAATGAAGGTTAGTGTATTAGGTTCTGTGATTTCTGACACTTTGCTTTGGGAAATTAGGAAGTCTTCTCTGATTGGCCCTGGGGGTATGGAGACATTGTGTCAGCTTAATGCTGTTTCAGGAAGGCCCATCCACAAGGTGTCTTTGCTGCTTTCCACTGTGAGCAGAACTCACATCCACACATCTGATCCTCTTGTTACTCATCTCTCTTAAACTTTGCCTCCCAGGAATTAAAAAGGGAATATTTTCTCCTTCCACGCCCAAGTGCCTGGCTTAGATTTCCTATACTTCTTAGACTCAATAACAGATCCTTTGTTTCCTAATACTTCCTGAGTTGGAGGAGAGGCTTTTGCTGGACTGCTGTATTATTTCCTGATGTGTGCTTTTTTTGGATGACTGCTTTTAGTGACGATCTAGTTCTAGACTTACACCAGCACAGCTGCTGGCCCTTTTGGGCAGCTGCATTGAACCTGCATGAACCTTGTTTAGTCTACATTCTTGTTCTGTAGGAATATCCAAGTGCCATTAGAGAACTGGGAGTGGGATGAAGGGATGCTGCATGGGTGCCCTCTTGATTTCTGCAGCAGCAGGGTAACTAGCATAGCAGTGGAATAATTTTGAATAGTCTTTTGCATGCAACTGGTGTTCTGGGGTTTTTGACATTTTTGTTATTCTTGCCTTTAGATTTTCCCCAGGAACGTTGCCCTGTGGTGCTTGCACCACTTCTATACCCTGAAAAACGGGACATTCTAATGGACAGGATCCTGCCTGATTCTGGAGGGATAGCCAAAACCATGATGGAGAGTTCTCTGGCAGATTTCATACAAGAAGTTGGCTATGGCTTTTGTGCAAGGTTTGTAGGAAAATGTAATTTTCAAACAAAGTACTAAAATAACTAGGATCTCATCAAATATTACAAGGTCACTTGTTTGGATTCCTATTTTATATTTTTCGTATGATATGTATAATATGTCTGTGGAGAATTTTGTCATGGTAAGAAGTGCTACGTAAAAAGATTCATATTCCTTGTGAAAGTTTTCTAAGAATTTGACCATCACTCTCTTTTAAGTGAAAGCCAAAGTGCCTGGATAATCATAAATTCCAACTAAATCCTGCTAGATTTTTGGAAGAACTTTGGTATTGTGACAGACTCCTGTTAACTCACTGTCTGTGTGACTTAGGTTACAGAAGAACTCAAGATGGTCTCTCTTCAAGAGAGTTGACCAGCAGCAGCTTTTTGTTTATATTATGTTTTGATCAATGTCATACTGATCAATTGATTGGTAATGATTGAGATTTGTAGTTGTAAAACCTAATTGTCATAGTGAATTGATGGAGTATCTTGACAACTGCATCAGTCTTTGCCTGTTTAGGCTTATTTGGTAAAAATACGACTGTCTCAGGCTGGGTTTGTGTGTATTTCGGTAGACATGCATTACCCACATCTTCAGTAGTGTTACTCCTTCTCCAGTCTGAAATGTTAGAGGAGCAGTTCTGGACTTCTGGAGCCATGTGAAGTGGGCTGTTGTCCATAGAGCTGTGTGGGTTTATGGGAGTGATGTCAGCAGAGTTAAAAAGCTTTGCTTACAGCACCTAACACAAGTGCGTTGTTCCATGGGCTGTTTGTTTATATGTGTGTGTGGATTGGAGTAGTTACTGGGAAAGGGGAAGGAGATGCTAGACTTCAGTCAGAAGCTGTCTATTGAAGAGTCAATTTGAATATAATAAAAAGATTCATTTCCTGTTGTATATCTGGTATCTGCAGAAATCCAGCTCAGTTTTTGAATTAAGTTTATCAGGATTTAGAATAGTGCTCTACTACTGGTAGTGATGACAGGACCCTGCCAAGTGTGTGGCTGGTTTTGAAGGGGTCTTAGCCCTCAGAATAAATTACCCTGTTTTTGTGAAGGAAGATTCATTAAGAAGCATAAGTTAGAAGTAAATGGTTCTGTATCTTAAGAAAAAAGACTATTGACTGCTTCAGGGAGGTGACCAAATGTCAAAGGTATTAACATAAGTTTCTGTTTAAACCGTGAAGTAAAAACACAGTGTGTTGGAAGATACTGAAAATGTTTTGCTTTGGTAAAACATTACCTTTTAATAAAATAGCCTTTTAATAAAACAGTTTATATCTGTACTGATGCTGTATAAATCTTTTTGGCCTAGTTATGAATTGTTCACAAAATTTAAAAAAAAAAATGCAAAAAAAAAACCTTCAGTTCTGAAATTGAAACTTGAGCATCTGTTCATTGTTTTCTCTTTTGGCTCCTTGAAGTTTTTTGCTGTTGACCTTTGCTCAGGGATGCCATGACTTGCATCAGGCTGAAGGGCAAATGTTCACAGCTTACCTTTGAACAGTGCACATCAGTGTTTTGAAATGTGCATTCTCAAAGCCTTTGTTTCACTTCTAGCTAGCAGAAAACCTCCGTCTTTGAAGCTCTTTATCACAGGTCAATACATGGAAGTGCTTTTAACCAAAAATGGTGCTAAACCTACCCTGTGCCTTTGCTTTGACAGAACAGTCTGTGAAACTTCTCTCCCTACACCTGGCTTTGAACTGCAAACATGGCACAGAATGTTTCAGGGAAATAGTTGCACGGACTCTACTGAAATTTTCTTCTTGATTGTCCTGGAATTTTGTGTTGACTCATTTGACTAACATGACTGAAGTTGAGTGAATGGTCATGTTTTAGTCCCAAATTAGTTTCTCCCAACAATCTGTGTGTGGTCCCAGCTGTATTCACAGGTCTTGTTTATGTCTATCTTACGTTGTGTCGTGGTGAAACGTACTTTCCTATGAAGATCTCTCTGTTTTGTTGCATCTAGTGTTGAAGAATGTCGCAACATAATCATGCAGTTTGGTGTTCGGGAAGTCACGGCTGCCCAGGTTGCCAGGGTTTTGGGGATGATGGCTCGCACTCATTCGGGATTGACGGATGGTATTCCATTACAAGTGAGTGACTGTTAGGCTGGGGATTGTAATTCAGCAGAAAAAGAGAAGTTGAAAGACCAGCCTCTGGTAATTTAACAATTGCTTGTTTCGTTCAGTACTTGTAACTGTTCTGCTGAAACTGTTGGGAGTACTTTTGTGAATGAAATATTCTCACTGGTGTAAAATTGGTGTCTTTACTGGTCTGTACTTCTAATTGTACCTTCCTAGGGCTGGGACACAGTGGGTGTTGAGACTGCTTTATTTTTAACTGGTGTCTGATTCAGTGTATTTGACTTGCAGTCTATTTCGGCTCCTGGCAGTGGGATTTGGAGTGATGGGAAAGATAAGAGTGATGGAACCCAAGCCCATACCTGGAATGTGGAAGTCTTGATTGATGTTCTTAAAGAGCTGGTAAGTCTTGTGAGCATTTTGGTCTTTTATGTGGAATTGTGAAAGCAGGGCATTTCTCACTGTGATTTAAAAGCTTTTTGAGCTCCAACAACTAAATAGCTTTGAATCTCCTGTTGTACTTAAATGATTAAGGGTTTTTTCTTCATGAACAAGAAAATTTTCAGTAATCGTGGGAAATAAAAGCTGCTTCAATGAGTAACTTGGGTGCAGTTTGAGATTTATTCCATACTGCCTCCACATACTCCATACTCTCATTCGTACTGTTTCACACTCTTGCTGAGTATGTAATAGGTGCTTTACAAGGACTTGCAGTGTACGTTTTGCAAAAGGATAAGCAAGTTCTGCTTGCCAACAGGTCAGACCCTTCTGCCTTTTATTAAGGGGCATATGGAAGCCTACAAAAGGAATAAGTTAGCACACTAAGAAAGCAGATGTGTGTTTGAGTGTTTTAAACACTTGTTAATGAAATGCTTGGGAGGATAGACAGCTTCTGTAGTGCTGGGCAAGTGCCATCTCACAGGCTAGTTTCAAGCATTAGCTTGCATCAAATTCTCACAACTATTTAAATACTTTTTAAAAAGAAACCCTTGCTTTCAACTAAAAGCGGGGTGGATGTTAAGTTGGCTAAAATATTGATGAGGAGGGGCTCTTACAAGATACTACTGAAGATTGTAATGTTCAAGGCTGACTGCCCTTGTTTGTCTGCTTGCAGAACCCCAGCCTGGACTTCAAAGTAGTAACATATGAATTGGACCATCCAGGATTTCAGATTCGTGACAGCAAGGGCCTGCATATTGTAGTGTTTGGCATCCAGAGAGGGCTGGGCATGGAGGTTTTTCCAGTTAATGCCATATACAGACCTTGGAAGCATGCAGAGGGCCAGGTAGGTTTACCAACACTTCTGCTGTGTCTGTAGAGTATTTGCAAAGTGCCTGGATTTCTTGGGTTGGTAATATGAATCTTTAGATAAGCTTGGCTCATCTTTACTGCTTTGTTGATTTGCATCATTCTCAAAAATGTGTCACTTGATAAAGTGGAAGAAACATGAAACTCCAGATATCTAAACTGGTTTTGATGTCTTTTTTTTCTTTAATTCTAGCTCTCCTTCATTCAACATTCCCTCATAAACCCTGACATCTTCTGTTTTGCTGACTACCCTTGCCATACCGTTGCCACAGACATCCTGAAAGCACCACCAGAGGATGACAATCGAGAGATTGCTACATGGTAAATCTGCTCTCAACTGATTTTCATACCTAGAGTTAGATTACTAGTCTGGTCAAAGCTGGCTTTGTCTTCATGCAGCCAGATTTATTTGTAGCTGTGTGTACATAATTAGTATTTTATTCCATGTTTGATTGGTGAATGTACTCACATTATCAGAACTTCTGTGTAGTTGCATACTACCTGAAAATGTATTGTCAGTTCTTTCTTCTGTTGGAGTCTTCTGCTTGTCTGGAGAATTCCTACTGATGTATTTTGGCATATACTGCAAGCTGAAAGGAGGGGATAGAGAAGGTGGTGTGAATTTAAATGTCTTTTCCAAGATGACATTAGAAAAACTTGCTCTACTCGTATGAAATAAGTCCTGGGATTTAAGTAGTAAATTTATGTAGCTATTGTATAAAGCTGTCTGGTGTGCCTTTCTGAGCTGACCTTGACACCACTTTTCATATAGCCAAGTAGCTCATTTCAGTGAAGATATTTGCTTCTTTTTCAATTGTATGACCCAAAATAGGGAACTGAAGGCAGAAGAATACAGGTAAATTGGCAATGATTATGTGTCTGTAAAGCAGACAAAACAAGTAGAGTATCTTCACAAGTGGGGACTTGGAGGTGTTTAAAAAAGCATATTCCATTTCTGGAAGTACTTTTCAAGTGAAATTACCCAGGTGACTCCCCTCAAGCTGGATTTCTTCCACATCAGCTTTCAGTTCTCCCTCTTCCCTAACAGAGTCGGAAAGCTCTTAAACTCTTAAATTCCAAGTTATTTTTCGTGGTTTCTTGCAGGCTTAATTGTACATGGTAAGAGCTGCAGTGTTAGGTTGTTTGCAGTGGCTGTTGCTTTATGTTGCCTTACAGTTGTTCCTACAAAATGCTTGGCTCCAGGATCCTATAACCTTTCTACTTAGTGACTTTGTGGGGTTGTCTGTTTTTTCTCTTTTGTTAGGAAGAGCCTGGATTTGATTGAGTCTCTGTTAAGATTGGCAGAAGTGGGACAGTATGAACAGGTTAAGCAGCTCTTCAGTTTTCCTATCAAGCATTGCCCAGATATGCTGGTATTGGCCTTACTGCAGATCAACACGTCCTGGCACACCTTGCGCCATGAACTCATCTCCACACTCATGCCAATTTTCCTTGGCAACCATCCCAACTCTGCCATCATTTTGCACTATGCATGGCATGGACAGGTAAGTATTTTCACTGGAGCATCCCCGTAGTTTGTTCCCATAACTTTATGTTCCCAAACATAAAGTTTGTTAAGTGGGTTGAAAACAAAGGAGAACAATGTTTATATTGGTTTAGGAACTGGTCACTTTAAAACCCAAGAGGTAAATTATCCGTTGTTTATGCAAAGTAATGAGTTGTCCCTTCCCTGACTTGAAGCAAACTGTTATGATTTGATTTTCAGTAGTATTTACTGAGAAAATGTACCTGGAAAAGTAGAGACAAAAAGTTAAGTTTGACTTTGTTAAAACTTTCAGTTTTAACTAAAGTTGACCGCAGTTAGACTGGAAAAAAAAAAAGGCAAAACCAAACAACCCAACAAAAGAAAACCCCCAAAACCTCACAAAAGCAACACCTGCCTCACCCCACTCAACTCTCAGCCTCACACATTTGAAGTGTAAAAACTTGAAGCAGTAAGAGGTGAAAAAATTTGAACCAAAATAATCTCCTTTGTACTTGCCAAAAGATGAAGGTTATTTTAGGCATAAAGAAACTACTTGTACCATAAGTTTTCATAGTCTGGGATGTTTTCTGAAAATTTAGGACTGTCTGCTGACCTTTTTCAATGAGAACTTCCATGTAGAGATAAGGTAACATATAAGCAAATCTCATACTTGTAATGGATTTGCTGTTTGGTGTGGCCTTATCATTGTGTGTGATGGTAGTTCAGCAAAGAGAAGTAATAAGAAACTTAAAGCAGAGAGAGCCTCTGGGGTGGGAGGGAATCTGCATTAGAAAACGTCTTGCCCTGATCATGTAGAGTTCAGTTAATGATAAAATAGCTTGACTTCTGAGGTCATTGTCCCCATTCACTGCAAAATCATGGCTCTTTGCTGGCCGAATGCTATGAATGTTTTGTATTTTTCCTGATAAAAGTCTTTAAATTAAAGAATGGATCATAGGATAGATGTGATGTACTTTCTGCATAAGGTTTTGCATGGCAAAATAGGCAATTTTTCCCCGGGGTAGACTTGAGAATAAAGCACAGAATGATGGCTGCCATGGGACAAGGTGCCATTCTACAACTTAAGGATGTTTCACTTTCCCTTTAAACAAAACTCTTGCTGCCATCAAAACTTTAGTTGTGATGTAGTTAAATCAACATCTCAGTTGTGTTGTGTGAGCAGAGCTGGATACTGTGTTTTCCATGTTAAGGTCTGATGTTGAATTCTCACTTCAGGACATCATGTCAGACATAACATTTTTTAAATAACTTGCTTATTCCAAAAGCAATTTGTGTACAGTTGAAAGGAATTAGACCTGGACAGTGGTAGGAAAGAGGTAGGGATGTACACACTTAGAATTTACAGTCATGCTATATCCTTTAGTTGCAGTTTCTGGATAGTTTATTCTTGGATAGCAAAGTCTCAACTCAGAAGTTCTGAAGCTAAAGAGTAAATACGTTTGTATGTTGAGCTTTAGATGTGAAATACCGTGTTTAATGTTCACTTACCTGGTCCTATTCCTGGAACCATGAAGTACAATTCTAATTTAATTCTCCTTAGGGTCAATCTCCTTCAATTCGTCAGCTTATCATGCATGCGATGGCAGAGTGGTACATGAGAGGGGAGCAGTATGATCAGGCAAAATTGTCACGTATTCTTGATGTGGCGCAAGACTTGAAGGTGAGTTTTGCAAAATGCTGCTTTTGTTTTCTGCCTGGTGTCTTAAGCAGACTTGCTTATCTTCTAACAAAGGCTGAGCTTAACTTAGACTAATTTAGTAAAGATTACTTTGTTTAAGCATGTCAGAATTCATTTGTTACTGCTGTCCTTCATCTTAAAACAAAAAACCCTCCTATTTTTGTGTGACTTTAAGCACTCCAGCTGAGTTGTGGTATCTGACTGTAGATGCTTCCAGCCTGATCAGTTGTGAGCCCAAGACATTTTGCTTGGAATTTGCAGCAGGGTTGGTTATCATGGCTTAGCTGACAAGTACCTTGGGAAGCAGTATGACAGAAATGCTTGCTGTGTAAATCCAGAAAGAGCTTTGACTGTTTTAACCTTAAATACTGTTGAAATGAGAAGGTAGAAAATATCTGTCAGATATTTGTGTGAAGGTGGCACTGGTAAGCGTAATGGAATGGGGATTTTTTGAGAATGCTATTGCTTCTTAGTTTTTACACATTCACAAAAGACTGGAAGTTGTGACTGACTTCTTTGAGGCCTTTATTGCTTCCTGAAGTTAGATGCAAAATAATTGGGTGTCATGAAGTGCAAGAGCACCAGCTGCTGCTTGAAGTCAGTTTTGTTGTAGCAATTACTGTGTTCAGAGATGATCCCTTGGAGCAGATGCATTCCGAGTGTTTCTGAAGGGGTTGAGGTCTGTTTGCAAAGAGATGCTTGGCTCTTCTGCTTAATTTTGTTGCAATACCGACTTGGTAGTTCTCAACCACTTGCCAGTGGATTTTCTTCTAGAGGAATTTAAAACTGTCAGCACAAGGTCGCTTCAAAGAAGGTACAGTCATGATTTCAAATCAGAGCTCTTGCTTAATTGTCTCATGAGCGAGCTGTAAGTGAAGTTCATAGTACCAGTCTTTGTTGACAAAGAAAGCCTAGCAGCATGTGATAATAAGACTTCTTTACTAAAAGGTGTATGGGGGCTAGAAAGAAAGGGAGAAAGGGTGTCCATGTGTCTTCACTAGTAGTCTTCTGATTTTCTTTCTTTAGGCCTTGTCAATGCTGCTAAATGGTACTCCATTTGCCTTTGTTATTGACCTTGCTGCACTTGCCTCTCGACGGGAATACCTCAAACTTGACAAATGGCTCACAGATAAAATTCGGGAGCATGGGGTAAAGCAGGATTTTTCTTTTTATTTCTGCATTCATATCAGTGACTAACTCAAGTCACTTTAACAATTTTATAAGTAGCTTTAAAGTTGTGGAAAGTGTCCATGGTCTGATAGTTCAACATTTTCAGTGAACTATAGTAGCTTAGTGAAATTCTTTCCACAGTGCAATTGCCAAGTTTGAAATAGTGTCTTGGGTGCAGTTTGGGAGATTAAGATAATGTTTTTTCCTCAGGAGCCTTTCATCCAGGCCTGTATGACTTTCTTAAAGAGAAGATGTCCATCTATCCTGGGTGGCCTTGCTCCAGAAAAAGATCAGCCCAAAAGTGCTCAGCTTCCTCCAGAAACCTTGGCGACGATGTTGGCCTGTCTGCAGGCTTGTGCTGGGTAAGGATTATATTGCTTATGCCAAATGTGTAATCTCTTTGCAACTTGTTTTCTGGCACACGGTCACAGCTGGTTTGGAATTTCACGTGGAGAATGGGCTTAGTGAGAATGTATAAACTTGCAGAGGTAGGTACAGTAGTGTGTTTCATTTTGCTTTGAAAATTCTGTTGTAGGCTAGATCACAAGAGCTGTCTTTATCATCAAACAGGTGAGGTGTAATCTGGGTGATTGGGGGCTGGCTGGTTAGTCACATCCTCAGTTGTTAATGACTAGATACAGGGCTGTAATTCAGACAAAGGAGTACAGGCATGGCTACAGAATGAGACAGCATCTTGGAAAACTGACTGTATATAGAATCTGGTGATTGTGTTGAGCAAAGGGCTCTGTCTGGTAACTGCCCTACCAATAAAGGGCTCATGCAGTCACTTGTGTGTAGGAGAAAAGTGGTAAGTGGTGATTGTAGTGTAATTGAGACTGAAACTAGATGTGCGTAACTTCTGTTGTCTTCAGTTGAGAGAAAGACTCAAAGTAGTCAAAGATGGAAAATATCAAAGATCTTTTGCAGATGAGATTGTTCAGCTAAAGGCAGAAGAAAAAAAGGTGTGGGTCTAAGAGCTGTTTTGTCTGCTAGAGAGAGAAGTAGACTACGGAAGGGCTGATGGAAGCTGAAATTGGACAAATTGGTATTCAGATACTGTGTACACACATAGTAAATGTGACTGAATGTTGTAAAATACTTGCAGTGTCATTTCTTCATGCTGTCAGATCAAGATGGTATTTAACTGCAGCAGTATTTCAGAGATAAGTAGACCTACCATAGGGAGATGTTATGAGCCAGAGCGACTGAAGCTGGAGATGGTGGTAATTTTGTCAGGTTCATTTGGTGCCAGAACACAGCAGCATGTTCCAGTGGGTGTTACTGATCTGAGGCTTATGCTCTGTCCTTTGGCTTAGCTAGTGTTGTCTTGAAAGAGATGAGAAACATCCTTAAAGGTGTCCAGGATGATTCATGGCTTTCGTTTAGGTGATAGAAAACATAGAGTTTCAGAATGGATATTGGAACTGAAAGGGAATTTGAGGTACCTGTAAGATTTTAGGAGAAAGGATTCTCCTGATTTCTGCTGGAATCTGTGCAATTGAACTTCAAAATGCTGTTGAAATACTGTTTCTGAAACATAATGGTCAGCACGTGTCTTGGCCTGAAGTGCATCTTCTGAGAGTAGTTCACAAATGAACTTACATTCCATATTTTGCATGCTGCAGTGTCCAGGTTTTGGAGGTTTAATAGCTAACTATAGACTTGACTTGCATCTAATGTCACTGTGTTCTGAATCTTAATGTGTTACCAAGTTTTATTTATTCCATTAATTCCAAAAGCCACTCGTTCTCTACTGGCACAATTCTCTCAGCTTTTGTTTTCTTTTTTTATCTCCTTGTATTCCCTTTTATACAAGAATGTGACCCACTTGCAGTCATTTTCCATCAGTTATTCTCTTTGAGCTTTAGAAAGAAAAGGCTTGGATTTCTTTCATGAAGCAGTTGCTTTGATTAGCTCGGGTTTCAGTCACAAATGGAAACAGGCATTGTGAAGACTAGGAAGTTAAAATCACAGTAAATATTAAACACATCTGGGAGAATATTTCCACTTTACTAGCTGAAGTCTGCCATCTCCTAAATCTGTTGATTTAGGATCCTGATCTGTAATTAGGCTGCAGTTATTTCTTGTCCTGTTTTGTGTCCAGGGAGACGGGGCCACCAGGGCCCTGCCATGTTCTGAGACTTATTTTGGTGCAACTTGTTTATCACTGGTGAGCACTGCAGTTGTGGCATCATGTAACAGTGAGTCTTCAAAAAGAAATAAATGGTCTTTTTGCTGCTGAGTGTTTTTACAATGGAGTCAGGGTGGTTGCAGGCACCACAGACTGACCAAGCCTGTGATTTATTAACAAGCTGCTTATGAGAAGTCCTCCCCTCGTGAAGCTGCGGTGAGTGGAGAGGGTCAGCAGTGCCTCTTCCATGCAGCAGGGAGGAAGAAGCTTCTGTGTATCTGTGCCTCAGGAATGAAGACTTTTTCCTGGTCTGTAAGAAAGGGTTTGGAAAGAAGATGCAAGAGATGTGAAAGTTATTCCATCAAGCTGGAACTTCCCTTACAGTGACAGTCATGTTGCTGTAGAGGTGGCTGACTTGTTGCTGGCTCTCAGCCCACCAGCTTTGGTTGCCTCAAATGTAAGCTGGGTTTTAGAAAACCTGCAGTTCTGTGCCATCTAAAAATATTGTGATGTTTGCATCTTGATGCAGCAGTATGTCTTTTGACATGATAGAAAAAGTAACCCTCAGTCTGCCTGGCAGATGACATGACAAAGTCTTAGTGGTTCTCTCAAAGCACAGGTGGCCCAACCAGTCACCATAAGTGTTGAACTCTGGGATTGTAGGTCTGTCTTCGTCTTCATTGTTATTTATCTACAGCAGATTGGAATTTGTTTTACAGAAGCATGCTGTAGTATTTAAGCATAAAAACTGCAAATTTAACCCCTGGAAAAGGAGGAAGGCAAAAGACAGGATGGTAACCACATGTGAACTGTGCTTTCCAGTCCCATTCCATGGCCAACTGCTGTGCTGTGTAGTCCTGGAATGCCTCCTGCATCAGAAAAAAACCTGTACTGCCTGTTAATTGATCATACATACATTTAAACGTTGAGATTTCTGAGAGTCTGATGTTGGAGTGAGGGGAAATACATATTGTAGATACTGAGCCTGCTGTGAGCCATGCTCAGAGCTCTGTCTTCAGGTCTGGTTGCATTTTCTGAAAAAGTAATCTCTTTGGGGTTTTTTGAAGGTAGGTATCCAATTGCATTTGCATGCACCCCCCAAGCCTCTTTCTTTGAAATTGGTTGACACGAGGCCCTGGTGAGAGGATGGTAAAGTGTGTAAAGGAACCAGCTTGTGACACAGTTAATAAAATGTTTGCTGTCCTGTATGGAAACCTGTTCATCCATGATGTCTCCCCAGATTCCCCTGTCTGCAAGTGAGCTTTTCTCCACACTGCATAATGGATCACTGGCTTTCGAGAACAACTGGAAGCCCTTTGCTAACTCTGTGTAGCCTGTAATGGGATATCTGCCAAAGCTGACAGCTGATCTGCACTTTGTTTTTCTGTCTTAATTGTCAGGATGGTTCCTCTGTCCTTCTTTTTCCCCTCATCCCAACAGTTGTGCAGTAAAATCTTGTGAAAATTAAGTTGAAATGAGGAGTCTCCAGACAAGGTTAACAGAGCATTAAAGCTGTGTTGGTATAGTTGCACCATTACAGGAAGGAATCTGCAGCTTTAGCTGTCCTCACGAAAAAGGTAAAACTAAAGTTCAGGAAAGTGTAAATAATTTGCTGTATTTTCCAAGAGGAAAATGTTAGTGTTCTGTTAGGATGTTTGTGGTTAGTTATGTCAGCAGCAGAGTTGGCTTTCCTTCCAGTTTGGGAACCTGGCAGTCAAACGTGGAACACTTTGGAAAGAGGTACTGACTGTTCTTGGTTGTGCAATGACTTTGTGCCTAAGTTTGAGTTTTCTGATGTTTTTTGATTTCATTTATCTTAAGTAGATGAATTTCCTGTCTCTGTTTTGGTTTAATATTAGTGTGTGAAGCATGCCTTTCAGTTTGTAGATAGATGAATTTCAGTGAAGCAGGTGGTGGCATTTACCTCTCATAATTTCTTTGTCTTTGAGTACCTAGCCCATGCATCTCATCTTTTAGAGAGACCTTGTGTGTAATGAGATTCAGAATGGGAGTAATTGCAAACAGTGAAGTTTGGGGGCAGGAAGGAGCCTAGAGAAGATTTGACCAAGGGGTCATAGCATCATTAACTCTGTGTTTTAATTCACAAGGCTAACCTGTATGTAGCCCATAATGTGGACAACAGCAGACCAAGGCTCTTGTATATGGCCTGCTCTTCCAAGAATGTTACAGCCCACACATATACCAACTTTCTTTAAGTTATTGCTTGCTGGGGTAACAGTAAAGGAGCATTTGAATTATTGAAAACAAAGGAATAGTCTATTGGAGATTAATTTTTAGAACTACAATTTAAACTTTTCTTTTTAAATATATATATAGCTTTTGCTCTTGGGAGATGATCTAAGGCAAGTTTTGCAAATAAAGCGTAGCTTCTGCCGGCGTTGTTTTGCAACTTCTTTTTATGAAATGTGCCCTCATTTTCTGTAGGAAAACCAAATAAGTTAGGGGCCTTAGTTTCATGAATGTTCCATGACTCACTGTCCTGCTTCTGTGTCCTAGGAGTGTTTCTCAGGAGCTGTCAGAGACGATCCTCACCATGGTAGCAAACTGCAGTAATGTCATGAATAAGGCTCGACAGCCTCCCCCTGGGGTGATGCCGAAGGGACGCCCGCCCAGTGCGAGCAGCTTGGATGCCATCTCTCCTGTGCAGGTACACGAATAACGTGCTGCAGCTGCAGAAGGTGGTGGTGATGTAGCACTAGTTCTGCTGTACTAGTTGAGCTCTTTCTGCAGGACTAAGTCAAACATCATCTGGCTCATGTAGTTTTTTGCTTGCATGTCTGGATAGCTTGCTTGTAACTGCAGAATATTGTCTGAGGGTTGTAGTTCAGAAGTCTTTCCCTTCACAAATGTCTGTAAGAAGCAACTGTGAAGTATTACTGAAAAGGGAGAGATGTTTTGGTTTATTTAAAATAACTGAGGCTTTCTTTTAAAGTGCTAAACTTTACTAAGACTTTTGAGAATTAAGCACTGCCTTTGAACCTGATGTGTCTTGTTTGTAGCTTCACGGGCCAAGCCACAGTGCTAGAGCATAAGGACTTGTTATAACTGGGGCTCTTCAGCTCTCAACTGAACTGCTCTTTTAAAAACAAGGTACATTTCAGTTACTCCCTGCCACTCATCATCCCTTCCTCCTCTGGGAGCAACACATTACAGACAGGTTTTGGTTCTAGCAGTTACATTCAATTTTGAAGTGATGACAAGTTTTTCACATGAAATAGTGACAATTCAGCATTTAAGAATGACTGAATTGTCAGTAGATTACATAAACTAAACATAGAGAGCAGTTTCCTTGTAAATACTTTCTTTATTGAAGTTGCTCCTCAGATGTATCAAATATCTTGGCAACGTGCTGCAAATAACTGATAGGAACAAACAGAGCAGCAATTATTAGTCTGTAGTCATGTTGTCTTCTGGGTAGATAACACCATTTTCTGCTGTTCCTAGTCAGTTCCTTAACTTACTGCTTTGTCAGCCTGTATTGTGCCTTCCCTCCCTCTCATCTCCCAGGTCTTAATGCTTTTTATCGAAGACTTCATTCAGGTATTTAGCTGGGAAAAGTGAGTGTAGTGGGATCCTTCAGACAGTCAAAAATACTCTGTAAGCTTGAGATGAAGTAACTTTGTAAATCTTGGGATGAGGTCTGAGGTCGCAAACTGCAAAGCATAAACTTCACCAGTGTAAAAATGTGCAAGTAGAAGTAAATGCTGCTTGTTAAAAGTATTTACTGTTGTGTTACACTTAACTACAGAATATGGAACAATCAGCCTTTCTGTAAAAGCTCTGAGGGAATAGGATTTCATGGGATTGTAGAAGAAAAATTAAAGCACATTCTGTAGACAAACTAATCTTTAGGGGGGATCTGGATGACTTCAGAATGTACAGTAATCATGAAGAAAGGCTTTTCTCAGTGATGTTTTGATACGTAGCTGTCTATACAAAACATGCCAAAAATCAGCTGAATTTTGGTTTATGGATGTCTGTATAACCTTCCTTTCTTCATTCAGATCGACTCGCTTGCAGGAATGGCATCTCTTAGTTTAGGTGGCTCAGCTGCTCCTCACACCCAGAGCATGCAAGGCTTCCCTCCAAACTTGGGCTCTGCATTCAGTACTCCTCAGTCACCAGCAAAAGCGTTCCCCCCTCTTTCCACCCAAAACCAGACAACAGGTTTCAGTGGCATCGGAGGACTCTCTTCTCAGCTTCCAGGTACTGCTGTTGGGGTGGAGTGGTTTGTTTTTGACATGGCAGAGCTAAAACCCTGTTATTGGAAGTACTGGTGGGTTAGGTGCTTCCTTCCTTTTAAGGGTGGGACATCACCCTGGACAAACAGCTGTGTTGTATGGGAGGGAGTTAAAGTCCTCACTCCTGGGTCACTGCTGAAACAGCACTTCAGAGTGTTGCAGCTGCAATGGGTAAAAAGTTTGAGAGCCAAGAGGGTGTGTGTTTTGACAAGTTTAGCAGCGTCGTTTTAGGTTGGGGCAGAGATGAATTGCTTAAGTTAAAATAGCTTGATATTAGACAGCTATGAGGCTATAAAGCTCTTGAGTTCTTGGAAATTACAAGTTCTAGGAGGAGTTGTAAATGCACACTGTGAGGGTGCAGTTGAGATGACCAGTGGTTTGCTTTTCAGTAGGTGGTCTTACTACAGGTAGCCTGACTGGCATAGGAACCGGAGCCCTGGGCCTTCCTGCAGTGAACAATGACCCATTCGTGCAAAGGAAGCTGAGCACATCTGGACTGAACCAGCCTACATTCCAGCAGAGTAAGATGAAACCTTGTAAGTGGTAGTGTTGTCTGTGGCTGTGAAGTGTGGCTGTGGTCTGCAGTTAATCTGTGTTTCCTTCAGGGGAGGCTTGTATCTGTAGGTGCTAAATGTTAGAAATGTGGCTCTTGTATTATTCCGTTAGTCTGAAAAAAGTGCTTCTAAACCTGTATCCTAAAAGCTCGACAGGTGCAACAGGTGCCCTAAAAAAAAGCAGTTAGCATAAAAATATAGTGTGTCATAGATTTGCATGAACAGTTTGTGTTCTGTTTTGAACAAAAGTGTTGTCCTGCTCTTGACAGACAAATTTTATGTGTGTGATACCACGGTGGTTTTTATTTTATTTGTAACAAGGTTAAAGCTGCCCGTGAAAGGTCCTGTTGCAGCAGAGAACTTGGCTGGTCAAGCTGTGAAATACACTGCAACATTGGATACAAATAAAAGTAACAAAAGTGGGTGGCAAGGTAGTTTTTGGAAGGAATAATTTGGTTCCTAACACTAAGCCATTATCCTTAACTCGTTTATGCCTCTGCACTGTGCTCACAAGGAAATGTTGAAGCAGTCAAATGTTCAGGAAGCACAGCTACATGCTGAACCTTCCACATTGCTCTTATGGAGGAACTATCAAATAACCCATATGTGATAGAAGCAAGGTTACCCATCTCTGCAGGTGTACAGTGGAGGTGGCTGTAATGGCCATTGGTTTATATTTTGGGTCTTGAACATTCAAGATAAACTTGTTGGAAGCTTGCTGGCTGGCCTGAAAGTTTGTGTGCAAGTTTGTGTGCGTGTCAGTGTTGTGTAGCATGCTTTATTCTAGTCTGTTCTGCATTCATTTGTTTAGTTGTCAGTTGAGTTTAGCTTGGGATGCCGTGAGTTGTAGGAATACATCATGAGGTTAATGCTCTCTTAGGATTCTGTTTTTTTTAAATAAATATAGCATATTGAAAAGAGATTTTTAAATAGCAATTCCTGTCTACTGGGAAGCTTAAATATTCTGCTTTACAGAAGAACTAGCAAGACTGTATATATTCTGGAAGAGTTGAAAAGGACTAGATAATATCTGACTGCCTGAAGTTGTCCTGAGCATGATACCTGTTCCTTTTTTTAACAGCTGACTTATCTCAGGTGTGGCCAGAGGCTAATCAGCACTTTAGCAAAGAAATAGATGATGAGGCAAACAGCTACTTCCAGCGTATTTACAACCATCCACCACATCCAACCATGTCTGTGGATGAGGTGAGTTCCCTTCTGTAGCAGTTGCATCACCTGTCCAGAGACTTGCAATCAAGTTGATAGTAATTAATCCTTCACGTATCAGTTTTATCAGGAAATAATAAAAGGCTCATATTGGGTGCAGCATTGCTTTTTGACTTGGTCAAAGTTGTTTTGACAGTAAACTTGAAGTTGATCATTACATTCAGCTTTGACTTCTGTGGACTGAAGACTTTTTAGATGTCTAACACTTCTAAAATACTGCTAAGTGGGAGGGATTCGATGTGTTCAAAATAAGTGCTAAAGAGTGCCTTTAAATAGTCTGTATAAATTATCTTAAATACATGGGAGTTTTTTTAAGTATCTAAAAATGACAATAACATCTATATATATAAAAGTGTCCCAAGTTCTACCTTCTGAGCTTTTGGTAATTATTTTAGTTAGTCTCTTTGAGAGTAATTATTGGTCTGATGTACTTGCTCTTTGAAGTACTTCAAATTTACTTTAATATATTTGTGTGGTTATAAATTATGGAGGACACAACATTAATTTTAATTTTTCTAATTTGAAAGTAGTGGAGTAGGCGGTCACAAAAAAGTTTTGTGTGGAGACAGTTGCTTAAAAGAAAATGAAGAAAACTCAAGCCTGAATAGGAAGCTCATTGTAGTGATATAGTGTCTGCTGACTAAAATAAGATGTTCTTGAAGCAGTTACTGTGTTGTCCGACGTGGTAGCACAATTTACCTTAGTAGTTGCAAACACTCATGAAATGTGAACATGCAGCAGGGCTGGAATAAAGCAAATCTGTTCTTAACAATATCCAATTTCTTTACAGGTCTTGGAAATGCTGCAGAGGTTTAAGGACTCCAACATCAAACGTGAACGAGAAGTGTTTAACTGTATGCTGAGGAACTTGTTTGAGGAATATCGTTTCTTTCCCCAGTACCCAGATAAAGAGCTGCACATAACAGCCTGTCTCTTTGGTGGGATTATAGAGAAAGGACTGGTTACTTATATGGCATTGGGCCTGGCCCTGCGCTATGTTCTTGAAGCCTTACGAAAGCCTTTTGCATCCAAAATGTACTATTTTGGTATTGCTGCACTAGATAGGTTTAAAAATAGGTGAGTGTGGTTTTGGTAACACTTCTAATAATACATGTATTGTCTTGTGAACATTGGACCTGCTCTAATCATGCAGTATGAGGTTGCTTATGTGTGTTAGAAATTTACACATCCCTACTTAGAGATTGTTTCAAAGATATGCTGAGCTGAAACAAGAAGTGTGAATGTGCAAGTTAAGAGTGACTTTTCCAGTTGAAAGTGTTCAGTGTGGTACCTGTATAAACATAGGACAAACAGATGCTGAAAATTAGTGGACTTGGTTTATAAAAATGACCAAAGTGTTGAGTTAGGTGAAGATGTTTGTTAGAAATGGAGTGAGTGTAATTACTCTTCACAGATGCATTCTAGTGGGGTGCTATTTGCACTGTTCATCACTGAAGGATTGACTAGGAACTAAACTCTAGGACTTTGATTTTACACGGAAATCTCAAGTATGGCAAAATAATCTCAAAATATAAAAAAAAGCTTTCTCAAATCTTTTCATGAATTGCAGATAGAGGAAGTTCTGGGTGTGAGTGGTGCTCTGGTTTGCTGTTTAAAATGCACTGATCCAGACTGCAAGTTACTTATCCAGGAATCTTGTTGCAAAAACTGAATATAAATGCAGTTGTGTGCTCAGTCAGAAGTGTGGAGATGCAGGATAAGATGAGTGTCTGTGAATAAGCCTTGTGTTTTACTGTTAAAGGAATTTGTTTCAAGTGGGTTTTACCACACAAAGTGCTTTGTAGAAAATACTTTATTTACAGCACAGCTGCTGTAAGGAGTCCAGAAGTAATTATGTGATGCAGTATGGGAATGACATATCAGTCTGATATTTGTGTTTCTCTGTAATAGTGTTTCTGATCTGGGTTTATGCTTCTGACTAATGCGTGTTTTGTCTGACAGATTGAAGGACTATCCCCAGTATTGTCAGCACTTGGCTTCTATTAGTCACTTTATACAGTTCCCACATCATTTACAGGAGGTGAGAGTGTTCATATTAGCAGCACCAGCTTTCTATGATTTTAAATTCTTTTGATCAAATTTCTGTTCTCCTTTGGTAAAGCAGTCTCAGCTATTGTGATTTTAGACTCTGTACATCCACAGAATCAAATGCCTTTTCTTAAAAGGTTTTACTGTGGGATGGGGTGGGTACATGAAGGTGGTGCCTTTCCTGTTTCTATAAATCTTTTTGTGTTGCTTATGTTGAAATAGCTCCCTGAATGCAACTGAGTGGTCAACCAGTGCATATGTCCATGCACAAAGGTTTTAAGATGCCTCAGTGGATTCATAGTCCAGTCTCTTAAATATTTGGAGTTTTCCTCTGAAATAGAGGGCATTCATCTGGGTTTATGCAGTTTCATACTCAGACCTGCTAAAATAATCCAAGAAAAATTACATTCCTGAAGGTCTGATGAGAGCCATGGAAATACTGTGTAGTCCAAAGCAGTGTCCATCATACAGTGTCTGCCTTGAAGCTGCTTTTATTGGTAGAAATACAGAAAAGCTAATCCCAGTGGCAGAGCTTGAGGGCATGAGCTAAATAAGGAAAAATATTCAGCTCTGCTGTTAAGGTAGAGAGGCCTCATACCCAAAGCTGCAAAGTGCAGTAGCAATCTTGGTTTCACTGACAGATTTCAGGCTGTAACCCTTAAATAACAGTCTGATGTTACCAGTTTCTGAGGAAATGTGCAGCAGTGGGGAAGAAGCTAATTTTTTACTGTGGAGCTACTTCAAAATATGTAATATCTTAAAGTTGGCCATTTCAGAACTGTGATTTTGCTTATTAATGTTGAGCTTCAGACTTTTCTATGTAGCTGTCTGAATCATTGCAGAAGACTTCTTACCTGCTTTGTAGCCAGCCTCTTGATGTTCACACATTGCTCTTAGGCTCTTTCTCCTCTTTCACTCTGCTCTTTCAGGCCTGGGGGGATGAAAATGTGAGGTTTTGAGTAGGGTTCTGTAAAATTCTAAGGATGTCGAGTCTTGTGATGCTTGACATCAACCTGTTGAGGCCAGAGGCAGAGTTTGAGCCTCTTCTCCAGTAAGACAAAATGTGCTTCATACAGGTATACAGTTGTAGTTTGCAGATTCGCTTATGACATTAGTGTCAAATATTTTAAAGATGGTTGGCAAACCTTTATAGTGCTCATGTGAAAACTCAGCCTGTAGTTCTGTTGCTGAATGTGAACTTTTGTATATTCTTGTTCACCCTATTCTAGTACATAGAATATGGACAGCAATCCAGAGATCCTCCTGTGAAGATGCAGGGATCAATCACCACCCCTGGAAGTATTGCACTTGCCCAGGCTCAGGCCCAGGCCCAGGTTCCAGCAAAAGCTCCTCTTGCTGGCCAAGTCAGCACTATAGTGACCACCTCAACCACCACCACCGTTGCAAAAACCATCACAATCACCCGACCAACTGGAGTCAGCTTCAAGAAAGATGTGCCGGTAAGATGTGTCATTGTGCCCTTCCCAGAGAAGCAGAGATGTTAAGTTGCTGCTCTCTATTAAGTTCAAACTGTGATCTGTGCTTTGTATTTAAAGGATATAACCTTTTAAAATATGACCAACATTTTTGTGGAGGGAAGGAGTTTTTGCTCATTCGACTACATGATTACTTTGGTGTCAAGTTGAAATGTGTTTATTGAGGTTCTAATTATCAAGACAATTACAGCACCATCATTTCTGTTAAAATAGTTGGCAACTGCTATTCTGCTTGGGACTTGAGAACACTTACTGCACACATCTGACCTCGCAGTTCTAACTGCATTAAGTTTTTCACATCTTTAGTCACTTATATACAAAACTGCTTGTCAGAGTTATTACAGGGTNATTTTTCACATCTTTAGTCACTTTAGTTGTTTTGTGACTTTAGTCACAAAACAACTCCCTGAATTGCTTGTCAGAGTTATTACAGGGTTGGCCAGTTGATACTAGTGGCTATTGCATGGAATGTTTTGGGTCACAGTAGGTCCCATGTGTACACTGAGGATGAGTAGTGCTGTTACCATAGGGTGGCTGGTGCCTGTCCTGCTGCTTGGGACTGTCTTTGAATAGTTCTTTTTAAGGGAGGCAGAAGCCAAAGGTAACTAGAGGTGCTGTGAACAAAAAGTGTAGGGACAGTTCTTAGTGTAGCTGTGAATGTCTTTCACACTTGATTATGACATGTAGGTAGTTTTTACTTCGAGGTGTTTATATTTTACTATTTTAAGCTCCAGTCAGGATTGATATTTGATACTGCATCTTGTTCTCCCTTAATTGCAATGTACCAAGTGCTAAACCCTGGGGTTCAGACTTGCAGCTGTAGGAACCAGGGTCACATTCTGTTGACTTAGACTTGGTATGCTGTCTCAGAAGTAAACCTCTGTGATTTCTCCTTCCCAAATCAGTACTGAAGTGCTTCTGGAGACTTCCTGCTGTGCTAAGTGCTGCTTGCTATCGTACTGTGATTTTTCTCCAAACTAAAATTGGATGCAGGCCCTTTGTCTAAAGGGTGCCATTGCAGTGGCACCTATTATATATGAATGTAGAGTTTTTTTGTACAGTAGCATTATTTTGATGAGTATTGATCATGATTTTTAGGGTAAAAAAAATCTCTTGGTTTGTTTAGAGGGCTGCTGAAAATGAATCTGAGACAGTAGATGTCTCCTAATAAAGTTCAATTCTATTTTCCATTGGCAGGACAGAGCAAAAGTTTTTTTTTATGTCACCTCTAGATATTGTCTATTCTTAACTTCTTGTTCTCCCTCCAGCCTTCCATTAATACTACCAACATTGATACGCTGTTAGTAGCAACAGATCAAACTGAGAGAATTGTGGAACCTCCAGAGAATGTCCAGGAAAAAATTGCTTTCATCTTCAATAATCTGTCACAGTCCAATATGACACAGAAGGCAAGTATGGAAAAATGCTAGTTAAAATAATTTTTATATTTTTATCTGTATTAATATGTATTACTTTTTAAGTGTTTGCTGATTATATTTGCACAAAATTACAACTTGGAAAACTTCAGGAGTAAGCACATTGTAAAGAAATTGTAGTTTCCAGCACTTTCTACTTCAGCCTCTTTGGAGATAAAATTTTCCAGAGAGAGGAAAGATGGGTAAAAAAACCCTATTCTTAATCTCGAATAAATATTAATGTCGTAAATGTACTGAGTACCATTTAATATTGCAAGGTTAAACGAGGGACTCTTGTATTTCAAGCAGAAATTAAGGCAATTTTTTCTGAACTAGTAGTTCAGTCCTGCTGCCACCTGTGCCATCTGTCTCATGGATAGATAGCTTGAACTTGTAAGATGACAACATTTATTTTTAGTTATCTGGTAAAAAGCTGAGAAGTGAAGGAGAAGTCAATTATTATTCCCTGCTGCTTTCATGGCCGAGTCCTTACTGGTTGACCACATCTTTGGATAGTGAGACACTGATTTCAAGTATTATTTTTTTTAGAAAAACAACCTTAATGTTAAAAGCAGTTGAGTGACCATAACTGCGTGTTGGTCAGTGCTGATCCCAGAGGGTTTTGGTTGTATTCTCATCTGTTCTATGGCCTGTTCTCTCTTTGGTTTGGCCACAGGTGGAAGAATTGAAGGAAACAGTGAAAGAAGAGTTCATGCCTTGGGTATCACAGTATCTTGTGATGAAGAGAGTCAGTATTGAGCCTAACTTTCACAGCTTATATTCAAATTTCCTTGACACACTTAAGAATCCAGAATTTAATAAAATGGTTCTGAATGAAACCTACAGAAATATCAAGGTCAGTAGTGCAAGTTTTGTAATCCTTAGGTAGAGCTAAAGATTGGGGAGCATGCTGTTCTCCTCATGCTGTTTGCTTGCTATGTTGCTGATCCTCAAATATGGAATATCATTCAAAAATCTGCTTCTAGCTTACTATTGAACTTTCAGGTTATATTTATGAATACTAGGATTCATTTCAGTTATATAATTTCTTTTGTACATTCCTAACAGGAGGGAAAATCTGCTTATGAATTTATTTATGTAGGTGGACACTAAATTTGTGTGAGGTTTGCATATTATAACCTAGAGGAAAATTGCATATTGTAGTGTTGTTTTGTGTGGGGAAAGTGTAAAGATAAGAAAACCACACTCCACTGATTTGGTCAAAGAGAAATAAAGGAGAAGAGGAGCATTTAGAAAATGGGGGGGTGACAACCAGAATTTACTAAAGGGCTAAGATAATGGCAAGGGGGGGAGGAGGAAGAAGCAGTAGCCCAGAAGTGATGAACTGATGAAACACGTTTGTGAAGCAAGCACTATTTTTAAACCTGTTGGTGGAATTTCCTCACCACCATGGGTTACGCTGTAGTGCAAAAGCATCTCCTGGCTCTTTAGAGCACAGCTGACCTTGCTCTGTTCAGCTGATGCTCCTCTGAAGCTAAGGAACAGAACTAACAGCAGAATACTTGTGACATAATTTAAGTCTTGACATGAGAACTAAATGGTTTACCCAGAAGTGCAAGCTGTAGCGTTCAGGTCTGCGATGAGGCATTAAGAGGAAGCATTGCCTGCACAGGTTACACTTTGCTGAGTGAGTAGTCCTAACAGTTTGCACAGAGTAAACACTGAGTCTGGGAAAGTGTAGTCTTTTGATCCTTTTAAAGAAATGAATTTTGCAGTCGTTACAGGGCAGACTTAAAGGTTGCTGTCTTGAAGTAAAGGCTGCTCCAGTATCTCTGTAGTGTAAAGCTCAGAACCTAATGTTCTAAAACTTTGCCTTCAGTCAGATCAGCTCTTGGGTTTGGTTTGGAGTCTGATAATCTTTCATTTGTTGCTCAAGTTACTTTTTTAATTTGTTTTCATTAGGTGCTATTGACATCAGATAAAGCTGCAGCCAACTTTTCAGACCGTTCCTTGTTAAAGAACCTTGGTCACTGGCTGGGAATGATTACGATGGCTAAAAATAAGCCCATCTTGCACACGGTGAGCTTATGTCTTTACAGATTGCTTTGGCATCCCTTGATATGCTGTTATGCAGTAGCAAAAGCTATTTGGGAAATGTTATCACCTTTCTGGTGCCTTTTCTGTGTGCCAAGTATGATTCCAGAGTTAGTCATTTAAGACTTGTAAATATTTTTTTTTTAAATGTCAGAAAAGTTAGTAGTTAAATTTATGTTGGCAAGAACTTGTTAATCCCATGTAAAAATGTAGAGATGTAAATCTTTGTTCAAAAAGTTGCTGAACAGTCTGTAAAATTCAATGGCTGTCTTGACTCAACCTGGTCTATATCTGAAAAGGAAGTAGTTTGTAAATGGAATTTTGCAGTGTGTTTGCCGTTTTCCCCTTCCTGCTTCAATTGTTGATGGTATTTTTCAGGATTTGGATGTGAAATCTCTACTACTGGAAGCATATGTGAAGGGACAGCAGGAATTGCTTTATGTAGTGCCATTTGTTGCCAAAGTCTTAGAATCCAGTGTCAGGAGTGTGGTAAGTGTCATTGTGCTGACAGAGTTATTGCTCAAGTGGCAAAATATTGCAGAAAGTAATTAGCTTTTGTCACAAAGTGAAAACTGATTGAATTCCATGGAGAGAAGGAAAAGGGATATAAGAGCTTAAAGTGGAGGAGTTCTGTTCTGAGGGAAAGTACATGGCCCACGCATTTTTGCCATATAAATAGGTGGTGTTCCAGATACTGTGGTATCCCTGAACAGAACTCTATTGAGAAATGGCAGGATGCCATAAAAAAGATTCTAGGATTTACTTACTCTTTGATTAATTTTTGTTTCATTCCGCTCACCCACTTTGACCCTGATCAGCTTGTCAGTTCTATTGACATAGAAGTGATCTCTCAGAAGGACCAGGTCATTGTTTCCAGTTTTTCACTGAGCTTCCTAATGTAGTTCCAGTTAAACTTCAGTTACTGGAATAATTATTACTAGAATACTAAATTCTACTCTAATTGCATCTGTACATAGTTTTCCATGGCTGTATGCACACATAGCTGCTGGTGTTCCAAAACTTCCAGTCATAAGTTATCCAGATAATTCAAGAATTTTATGTAATGTTGTTCTTTTCTTTCTCTTGTAGGTCTTCAGACCTCCGAATCCGTGGACAATGGCCATTATGAATGTTTTAGCTGAGCTACATCAAGAACACGATCTAAAAGTAAACTTAATTTTTCTTTTCTGTACCTTCTGAGGTTTTCTTGACATATCAGTTAAGAAGGATGTTGTGAAGGGCCAAGCAGCACTTCTTGCTGCTTCAGCAAGGGAAATTTGCTTGGGCATTGCTTAATTTGGTAGAACTTGGATGAAACTTTTCTTCCATGAGGTCAACATGCAAGATATTTGTGTAACCCTCAGCCACTGTTAGTCTCTGAAAGGTGTGGGGTTAGAATGGGAAGCTTGAAAGTCGAGTGGCCCAGTAGATGTTTAGGGTATTTTCTTTGTCACACGTTCTAAATTAGAATTGTTTTGCAGTTGAATCTGAAGTTTGAGATTGAGGTTCTCTGCAAGAATCTTGCACTCGACATCAATGAGCTGAAACCTGGAAGTCTCCTGAAAGATAAGGATCGCCTGAAAAACCTGGATGAGCAGCTGTCTGCTCCAAAGAAGGATGTGAAGCAGCCAGAAGAGCTACCACCCATCACTACAACTAGTAAGTACATCTCATAAAATCTAGAACTACACTGTTGAAGTTCAAGTAAGACAGGTTTTGCTATTATAAAGAAAAATAGGAAGCTGCATACGCTATTGTAACATTCCTGGATGCTTGGGAGCACCTGGATAGTTTTGTAATAGAAGTAGGTGTACAGAGTTTGGAGATAGGAAGGGAATGGAAGCCATCCTGAGGACTAATTCTGCGTATCCTGTGTGTAGCTACTCCTTAGAAGGGATTAAGGTATGATGATCTTTTAACAAGACACCACAGGCTAATCTGCTGTAATAAACAGTTTTGTTAGAATGTGCTGAAGCTGCTTTGGAACTAATCATTGGGAAAATGGAGAATGAAAGTTTCTTGTGAGTTTTGGAGTTTTCGTGATGAAACTACAGAACTTTTGTGTCTTGATCATTTTCTGGTTTAAATAAGAATCATGTAGTTGCATTATAAGCATTCGATTTTCACTAATGGCTCAATACAAACTGATTTGTGTTCTCCAGCTGCTTCTACAACTCCAGCTACCAGCACCACTTGTACAGCCACAGTCCCTCCACAGCCTCAGTACAGTTATCACGACATCAACGTCTATTCTTTAGGAGGATTGGCTCCACATATTACCTTAAATCCAACAGTAAGTTTTAGACTGATTTGGTTTGCTAAAAGAATTCTTACTGCCAGATTTGCCATAGATCTCAGCTGGTGGGAGGAGCATTTTGTAAAGTGAAGTTATGGGAGAATCACTTCTCAAAAGTGATGGGGAGGTTGAGCACTAATGAGTAATCAAATAAAGAACTTCTGAGGTGATTAGTAGTTGCATTAGCAATCTGAGATGGTCAAATGATCTTTCATTGTGGCATTAGTATCCAATTTATTTCTGGCAATGTGTCAGAATAGTTACTTCTGTGCTCCTTTTGACCAGTCAGTGGCTTAGCTCTTCAGTCAGTCTTTGCATTGTGCTCAGCTGCAACTTGGTAAGAAAAATGATCATTTGTCTCAGTTTCAGATTTATCAAATATCGTAATAGCTGCGTGTGGAACATGTGAGTTCTGCACAAGCTATGGCAGTACACTTGGGTCTAGGGTAGGTGGAGTTCAGTGTGTACTTCATTCTCTCACCTCTGCGGGTGCTGCTGCAGATCCCGGCTTCAAAGGCGCACCCGCAGCTGAAGCAGTGCGTGCGGCAGGCGATAGAGCGCGCAGTGCAGGACCTCGTCCATCCCGTGGTCGACCGATCCATTAAGATTGCCATGACAACCTGTGAGCAGATAGTCAGGAAGGACTTTGCACTGGATTCAGAGGAGTCACGGATGCGAGTGGCCGCACACCATATGATGCGGAACCTGACGGCTGGGATGGCCATGATTACCTGCAGGGAGCCTTTGCTGATGAGCATAGCTACCAACTTGAAAAACAGCTTTGCTACTGCACTGAGGGTAAGAGTCCCATCATCTGAGGTTTATTTCCAACCTACAGGACAGTAGGCATCCAGCATTAGCAAATCAGTTCTCTGCACTGTGGACTTGTTAGTTACTATGGCTTAACTAGCATTAATTCACTGGATTAAAGTCTCATGACTCCTGTGGAATTACAGTGAAAAAAGCATGTTGAGATTATATCTCGTGTCAAACAGTCTTAAATTGGTAAGATGGATCTTACTACATTGCACACAAACTTACTGACTACTTTTTTATTTTGCCCCAGTGTTCTCTCCAGTTTGGTCACATCATGGAAGACTCTGTGGAGTGTGAGGTAGAAAAGCTAAAGTGGGAAGGACTGAATTAATTCTACTGAAGTCTTGAATTGTTTTAGCAAGCATGCTTCAGTCAGATTAAAATAAAGTGTTGAGACTGCCCCTTGCTTCAGAGCACATGACTCTTTTCTGTCTGGTGAAAGAATGACAGTGCAAAGGCCCTTGTGCAGTGGGGTTACTCTCCCACATGGTGACTGGTTCAGGAGGGCAGGATTTAATGGTCCCAAGGGAACACAAAATGTTAGCAAGAATTGTATCTGCAGGTATGGGATAGACAGTCCATGGTGTAACTCCCAGGCCTCAAACACTGTCAGCCCTTCATATGCAGAACTTGAAGGAACTTGATTGCTTCTCCTGTTTTTCATTTCAGCATCCACAGGAGTCTTGTTCCATCCATCTTAAACATGAGGATGGAAGTAAACAATTTTAGATGTTGTCACCCTGTGATCTTAACCAGTGAGCACTGTTAGCACCTGTATAATTGTGATTCAGTTTGTCAGGCTGGTAACTGAAGGGAAAGCACCCTTGTCCTCTGATAAGAGGACACAAATGCTGCCTTAGTCTACAGTCTTGCTGTGATTCATCAGATAAGACTTAGCTCTGATGGGGAGGTGGTGGAGAAATGCTGCTTAATTTTTGGGTGGTACAAGAGAGGTGACCCTGGAGTTGTGCAGGCAGAGTGAACTTGGACTGTACTACAGATGTACATATCAATCATGTACTGTTCACTGAAGAACGTGCATAAACAAAAGGAATTCAAATTTTATGGAAGACAGTACAGTGTACTGTAGTATTTGCAAAATGTCATAAATGCCATCACAGTGTAACTTATTTTATCCTTGAGGACATGTGACATTGATGCAAAACCAGTTGTAATCCAAGAATGTTTTCTTAAGGGATAATTAAGGACAACACTGTTGCAGAAAAAGTGCTGTACAAGGCACCTTAAAATTCATACCTGGCTCATTGTATGAAGTGGGTTAACAGAAGTAGTGTAGCTGTCAGGAGTTCATGGAAGAAGGATAAATCTTAACAGACAAAGAAGTCCAGGGAGATGGGGCAGGTTGCCTTTATAGATGTATTCAATTTCTGGGAGTTGCTGCTTTGCTTTGCACCCTGAAAAATAAGTCCATCTGTTCAGGGTTCTCTTTAAGCAGACTGAGAAGGAAAGAAGAAAATCTATCAGAAAGGGAACCCACTGAAAAAGGTTTAGCAGTGCTGTTTTGCATTGTTAGTGCTGCATCTTTATATCTTCCAATTACAACCTAGGGAGTGGGAAAACCTCTGCTGTGATGCAAGGCTTTCTCTGCATTAGCATCGTTGTGTGTGCATCCGTCTAAAGCAGGGCTTTATTTCTGTGCCCTAGAGATAGGTAGGTGGAGAAGATGGAGATCTCCTGCTGTTTTGTTCCTTTTTGAAAGTCTTTACTGTCATCTTGCCTACATGTTTTATTCAAAGCTATGCAAAATTAAATTTATTGTTGTATATTCCATGGGAAGGGAGTGTGATCCTAGGAGCATTCCTTTTTATTGCTGGTGTTCTGTATAGGCAGTGGTGCAGATTTTAAGGCTAGTAATATACAGGAGAAATGTACAGCCTTCACTGATTATTGTGATTTTCAATAGGCAGCCTCCCCACAACAGAGGGACATGATGGAGCAGGCAGCTGCCCAGTTAGCACAGGATAACTGTGAGCTTGCCTGCTGCTTTATACAGAAGACAGCTGTGGAAAAAGCAGGCCCTGAGATGGACAAGAGGCTCGCAACTGTAAGTGTGGGACTGCTGTCTTTTAAAAGTATTATATGTGCTCATATATGTCAAGACTCAGTGTCTAAAATTCAGTGTGGTGTTTGTGTTTTTCACAGGAATTTGAGCTCAGAAAACATGCCAGACAAGAGGGCCGTCGGTACTGCGATCCTGTTGTGTTAACTTACCAGGCTGAGCGGATGCCAGAACAGATCAGGTTAAAGGTGAGGTCACAAACGGAGCTCTGTCCTGACGCTGCTCTTCTCTCCCTCCTGATAATGAAAATTTGATGGCACAGCTTCAGCTGAGCAATCCTCTATGTTGTTAGTCTTGCCTAACAATGCAGGTGCTCTTGATTAGTATGGAAGCACATAAATATATTGTTCCAAAATGAGTATTCATATAGTTTTCCTCAATTCCTTGAACACATTCTAAGTCCTGTCTCTTGTTCTGTGTTGTTCTCTCACTGAAAGATGACTCATCTGTTTTGTTGTCTTGCTTCCTTTATATTTTCTTCCTGTAGAGGATGTACTTTAGAGGATGTGCTTTCAGCAGAGCATTTCTCAGTATTCAGTTATTTGTGTTTCTGGGAATGCGAGTTTCAGTTTTAGAGCAAAATCCTCCTGTTAGAAGGTGTCATAGGAGAGACAGGACCTCAGTGTAGAGCAGCCAAATCCTACTTCTTGGTGTCTGAAGAAGGATGTGACTGAGCAGCTGCCTGTTACACGAACTGCCCCCATTTTTCACTGCCCCAGTGCTTATCAATGAGGTTAATGCCTGTTCTCTTCTTTGCAAAGGTTGGAGGTGTGGACCCAAAACAGCTGGCTGTGTATGAAGAGTTTGCACGCAATGTCCCTGGCTTCTTGCCTACCAATGACTTAACTCAGCCTACAGGATTCTTGGCTCAGCCTATGAAGGTAGAGGTTTCTGAATTAATCAGCTTGAGGGTACTATAGCCCTTTTGGAGACTGTTGGAGAACTTTTGTCCTTTGCTAGAAGGACTCGTAAGAGTCAGGTGTTTATATTGCTTGGGAATAGTGGTTGAAAGATGCATTAATTCTAATGACAAAGTAACAGCAACATAAAACTTTCATTTGGTCTTAGGGGTTTGTAACCTGAATTGGGACAAGTTCTGCAAGTTATGATTTGCTATGATTATGTCGTTTTAGTAGTAGTGAAACATTTTATTCAAATTTCAGGTTACTTTTGCAGGAAGGTCATGGATGGCAAGCATGAATTTTGAGCAGGTTTCTGTATGCATACTCAGTCTTAAGGACTTAAAAAAGCCTTAGTGACAGGGCAAGGGGGAATGGCTTCAAAGTAACAGAGAGCAGGTTTAGATTAGATACTAAGAAGAAAATTCTTCCCTGTGAGAGTGGTGAGGCACTGGAACAGGTTGCCCAGAGCAGCTGTGGCTGTCCCATCCCTGGAAGTATTCAGGGCCAGGTTGGATGGGACTTGGAGCAATCTGGTCCAGTGGAAGGTGTTTGCTAGTTATTTCCACAGGTTAATTTGCTCATATTTGTGTATTTAAAATCCCACCATAACAAACCACAGTACTGTAGACGTCTAAATTCTGGATGATATAATTGCTGAAGCCGAAGAGCCAGTCAGTATTTGAGTATCACAAATACAATTCTTGCAAAAATCACTCATTCCCACTTTCTCTTAAGCAGCAAGCCTGGGCTACAGATGATGTAGCACAAATCTATGAAAAATGTATGACAGAACTGGAGCAGCACCTGCAGTCCATTCCTCACACCCTGGCCATGAATCCTCAAGTTCAAGCGTTGCGGAGCCTCTTGGAGGCTGTGGTAGTGGCTCGGAACTCCCGTGATGCTATTGCTGCACTTGGGCTGCTCCAGAAGGTGAGTGTTAACAACGCGTCTTGCTGGTGACTGTGTTTCTTCATGCATCCTGTCTTTGGAAGTTGATTAAATAAAATTGGAAGGGAGCCGTAGTGTTCACTTGGTGTATTGTACACACAGTGTCCAGGCTGCTGTGGGAAGAAGCAGGTGTGGAATCCTGGGACTTAAGGAAGTTTTGTTCGGATGTGACAACTAGAGAACTATTGCAGTCCAGAGTAGTCTGATTTCAAGGTGATTTGGAGGCTGAAAAGATGTTTGAACTGCCCTTGTAGGTAGACAGTATTGAACATAGTACTGGATTTCTAGGGCAGACTTTTGGAGGTATATTTTGCAGTAGCTGATAAATGAGTGTGTGTGGTAGATTGACCCTGGCCAGTGGCCAAGCATCCATCCAGCTGTTTGCTCATTCCCCTTTTCTGCAAGATGGAGAAAACAGGAAAGACGACATGTTCATTCATATTATGACAGTTCAGCAGGGAAACCAAAAGCTGTGTGTGCAAACAAAACAAAAATCACTACTTCCCATCAGCAGGCAGATGTCCAGCTGCTTCTCGGTAAGCAGGGCTTCAGCACACATGTAGTTTGCTTGGGAAGGTAAACATGAGAACCATGAATGCCCTTCTTCATCCTCCCTTCCCTAAGCCTTTATAGCTGAGCATGATGTCATATGGTATAGAATATCCCTTTATTCAATTTGGATCAGCTGTCTTGGCTGTGTTTCTTCCCAGCCTCTTGCCCATCCCTAGCCTTACTCACTGGTGGGGGAGACAGAGTGGAAAAGAAAAAGTACTGCCCTTGTAAGACTCATCTTCCATTTGCTATAGACTGACACAGATGCATCTCGGAGTGCTGCAGCTCTTCCTCTAAGAAACCTGCTCACTTAGTTCTGGCAGGCTGTGTAAATCTTTTGTCATGTTAGTTTTCTGTGAGCCGTGTGCCAAACTGCTGAGGAGGCATTGACTTGGAGAAGTTGCAGCACGAACTCTGACTGTCATTTGGTGCACATACAGAACTAGTGGGGCATAGAGAGACCTCGTAGGTATTTGTGGTAGCACAAGCATGTACAATGAACATATAGATGCCATAGTAGCTGGTAAAATCTCACATGGCCTTATCAAGGGGTCAGCACAATTACTAAACTGATTTTTTTCATGTCTGCCGAGTCTTCTGGTGATAACTCTTGCTGATGTAAAGTGCAGAAGATTTGGAAGAGGACTTGTTTTTTCCTCTGCTAACAGGTTGCATCTATTGTAGGCTGTAGAGGGCTTGCTGGATGCCACCAGTGGGGCTGATGCTGACCTGCTCCTCCGCTACCGTGAGTGTCACCTGCTTGTGCTGAAGGCTCTGCAGGATGGCCGCGCGTATGGATCTCCGTGGTGTAATAAACAGATCACTAGGTCAGTTACGAGACAACAGAAACAGGGATGTGGCTTTCGTCATCTTTTGGGAGTTCCCAGGTTTCTCTGAATCACTTGCCTGTTAATATTTTGCATTGCTGCAATTTGGACAGGCAAAAATTACAAGCTTTTTTTAGTCAAAATTAACTAGATCCTCTTATAATGCTGGCTCATCCCAGAATATGATAGGAATCTCTAGCGGAGTTAAGTATTAGATATGCTCTGGGATTTTTTCCCCTCCTTTTGCACAGAATATCTTTATATGCTGTCACATACTGTGTGACATGACATATGCCTGTAGCAGAAGCAATAGTGCTTCAGATGTGCAGATGTGCCACTTTGTCCTTGGAAGAGAGGCTTCTTATGCTGAATAAACTGAAGCTCTTTGAAGGGCTGTTGTAACCAGTTGTGGAGGGCAACAAATACTTGAGTCTGACTGTTCTGAACTGAGACATTACCTTAGAGGATGCTCTGGAAGAGGCTTCATTAGAGCTGAATGAATTACAGGGAATGGCACAGTTTCTGAAGTATTGCATTTGAGTTGGTTCACTTCAGCTGTGTTGAAGTACAATTTTTAAAAGAAGTCCATTTCTTCAGGTGCCTGATCGAGTGCAGAGATGAGTACAAGTACAACGTGGAAGCTGTGGAGCTGCTAATCCGAAATCACCTTGTTAACATGCAGCAATATGACCTTCACTTGGCTCAGGTAAAAGGAACCTGCTCTTTTGAAGGAGACACACACTCAGTCCACTGTAAGATTTGTGGCTAACTTTAATTGCCTTTTTCATGTTGACAGTCCATGGAGAATGGCTTGAACTACATGGCTGTGGCGTTTGCCATGCAGTTGGTAAAGATCCTGTTGGTGGATGAGAGAAGTGTTGCCCACATAACAGAAGCAGATCTGTTTCACACCATCGAGACACTCATGAGAATTAATGCTCATTCCAGAGGAAATGCCCCAGAAGGGTGAGATTGTCATACTATGCAATATATTACTTGTTTCTGTTCATTCATCTCAAATGTAGCCAGTATTCTTGCCTGTTTAAGTCTTAAATATTGAGGTGTTAATATGTTAATTTGCTAATCACAAGCAGTTAATCAAATTGGACAGTCCTTTCTGTTTAGAGCCTATGAAGCAATCATCCACCAGTGTCACATGGCTTGTGCATCCACCAGCAGATAACTGGGCAGCAGATGTTGCCACAGCACCTGGAAATGCCTCTGGGACTTGCAGGCCTCCTATTACTAAGGTGGAAACAATTGTTGCTTGGTTTGAGAAAGACATGGATTGGAGCTTGGAGAACCCTGGGTTGCTGTAAGAACATCCAAGAGCTGACTGGTGGCAGTGGCTGCCAACACAGCTGCCAGTGAGAGGTCCCAAAACATCTGCAGTTGGTGTGGATAGACTGTCTTCACTGTATGGCTTGACTTTCACTGCAGCCAAATTCAGTGCCCCAGTCAGGCTGTTTGGCATCTCACTATCTGGGAGCATTTTAGGGCTCCTGAAGTCTGCAGAAGTGAAGCTATTTCTAGTCCCTGTGGTACTTTGTTGCAGCATTCTGCTGTACAAATTGGAGTGGAACTTCAAAGCTTGTGTGATTTCAGTGTTTCTTCTTTCATCATAAATGTATCTGCTTTCATGACTTATTTCTGCTATTCCAGAGAGGTCTGAAAGATACGAAGATTTAGTATAAGAAATAATTTGCTTTCTTTCAGCTCTCTTTAACTGAGCTTCCAGTTCCCACACCTTGTGGGGGAGAAGGAATTGTAACCTATCTCTTGCTCTGGTCTGTTGCATTAGATTACCCCAGCTGATGGAAGTGGTCCGATCAAACTATGAGGCAATGATTGACCGTGCTCATGGAGGTCCTAATTTCATGATGCATTCAGGAATTTCCCAAGCTTCTGAGTATGATGACCCACCAGGCCTGAGGGAGAAGGCAGAATACCTGCTGCGGGAGTGGGTGAATCTCTACCATTCAGCTGCAGCAGGCCGTGACAGTACCAAAGCATTCTCTGCGTTTGTTGGACAGGTAGAGCTTTTGGAAAGAAAGGTGCTTTTTATTCAACATAAGTAGGGTGTGATGCCCTCCATTTTAAAGCAGTGTTATAACCTGTGTTAGGCATCCTTTTGAAACTTCCAGGTATATGGCAGTTGACTGCCAAAATTTTGTCTGTTTTGGGTGGCAACGGTCTCTAGAAACTGCTGTTCTCCACCGATCATGTTCTTCAGATACTGTAGTAACAAGCTGACAGTTCAGGCCAAAGGGAATCCTTTTTCAAACTGGAATCATTAGTGATTTAAAACTTGAAACTTCATTAGCTGAAGTGGTTCCTAAATTGAACTACCTCCAACATGTAATTCCAGGGCACCTTAACAGGTGTGATGAACAGCTCAGATCAGGGTGTGATTGAGAAGGGAGATGCTCTCAGTAGCCCAGCATGTGTGGTAACAAATTTCATATATATCTGCAGTCATCTTCCTGACACTGTTCCTTGCAGGCAGCTCCTTGACTGCAGCTGCAAGAAAGCCCCTGACTTGGTCTGTTTGCACTGTGTTCTTTTTAAATTTCTGTGTCACTACCACAGAAATGCTACAGACTTTGCAGCTACTAATGAAAAGAAGTTCAAGCTACAAAGTATTGATAAAGATCTGGACTGATGCAGTAATTTTTTCATGTGACTTTAGTGTCTTTGTGTTCTGGCTTGTAGACAGCTTCCTGTTGGTCTGACTTCTACTGCATAGCATTTTTTGAATGTTTTTAGTAGATACTGTGCTAAACCCACTTTTTTAAAGAAACATTTTACCTATTCGTGTGACCTTACTCTTTTTTTACCTTAAATCATGATTCTAAAGCACACTTAAGTATAGTGTATTTGTAATACTCAATATACTTCTGTCTCACTTCACTGCTTACCTTTTGTACATATTCAGTTTTGAAATAACAATTTAAGTATATTGAAGAGCATTGTCCATTTGTAATTGTTTCCTTACAGGCTTTAGCAATGAATTTTAAAGGATTTTTTTGTAATAACTGTATTAATTAAGGTTCTATTATTGAACTTCAATAAGTATAATTTTCACTGCTTAAGTCTTGCTTTCTTTTCACTAGTCTTTAGGACAAGAAACAGCATAGCACTTTTAAGGCAGATACATAAATTCCTTTTTTTTTAATTAGAAAACAGTGTTTGTCCAGAAATACTAGAAGTTCTCCATGTTATCTCCAAGTTATCAGTTATACTGTTTTTATAGCTTTATGTCTCTGCGGTAGGAGTTTAGGAGCAAGATGCTTTATTCAAAACCCAGAAGTTTCCTGCAGTGTAATTTGTTTCACTTTGATGGTCTTAATACTGTGGGTAACAAGTAAAAGGAGATCTCTGGGATTTTTTATATGCATATTATTAAAACAACCCCCCAGTGCAAAACAAAACAGGCCACCCAGTGTTTCTCTGCCTGTAATGTTCATGTAAGGAAAATTCACACTCCAAATGCAGTTTGCTGCTACAGAGTGTTGCTGCAAAGCAGTGATGGTTCCTGAGGTGGTGGTTGGATTCTGCCCTTCCCAGAGCTTGTACTCCCTGTCCAGGCTCCTAAAGGCCTGACAGACTGAACTGCAGCCACCTCGTGCTGTCCTTCAAACAAGGTGGGGTGTTGGTGAGAGAACTGACACTGAAACAGACTCCTCAACCATGCTGATGGTTGAAAAGATTTGAGATTCAAACGATTGTATTTGGAAGTAACTATGTTTGCTAAAATTGTGTTGCCACCCTCAAATCGCCTTGCAAATATTAATCTCTGTGCAGAGTATGGTAAAAAATTAATGTTGACAGGCAAATTGGGTACTTTGTAAAGGGTGTGTTGTTTGAAATAAATTGTAAAATGAACTTTCTTTGGTTACGGTGCTGAGGTTTTTTCCTTTCCTGGATAGATGCACCAGCAAGGGATCCTGAAAACAGATGACCTGATCACCCGTTTCTTCCGTCTTTGCACCGAAATGTGCGTTGAAATCAGTTACCGTGCTCTGGCAGAGCAGCAGCACAATCCTGCAGCCAACCCCACTATGATTAGAGCCAAGTGCTACCACAACCTGGATGCCTTTGTGCGACTTATTGCACTGCTAGTGAAGCACTCTGGGGAGGCAACCAACACAGTGACAAAGATCAACCTCCTCAATAAGGTTGGGAACCCATCTTGTACTCATTGCATTTAAAGAGCATTATTGGCTGTACCTTTGCTGATAAACCTGAGATGTAGACCTTAATGCAGGCTGCTGCTGAAGTGTCAGAGGAGGACTTTGATGGGTTGGTCACTGAAGTGATCGACTTTTGAGTGACACCTTAAGATGCCAAGTGGCTTTTCTTGTTCATAAAGATTTCATTTCAGAACAACCTGAAATCTTGTGCCTTGAAATGAAAATGTTGGCTACTGTTGTTTTGAGGCATGTGAAGTGTGTTTTAAGATTGGTGATGCCTTAGTGTTTGCCTTGATGTTGTAAGAGTCTTGTCCATCCTCTTACACTACTTGGTTTATGGATGGATGGTCTTAGCTAGTTCAGACCTTCCAAGTCAGCCCAGTCAGTCATTGTGACTGTAATCCAAGGGACAGGGAGAGCAAAGAAGTTGGTTGGGAGTTGCTGAAACAAATTGTAATATTAATTTTATTTACTCAGCACTTCCAATTACTAGGGTTTTTTGTTCTTGTTAGAATCTAGTGATTATTTTTTTTACTGATGGTCAAAGTATTGTCTGTAGACTGACTTGCAAAGTAATTCTTGCTGCCACCAATGAAATGTCTTGATCTCTTTAGGTTCTTGGTATTGTGGTGGGAGTTCTTCTGCAAGACCATGATGTTCGACAGAGTGAGTTTCAGCAACTGCCTTACCATCGCATTTTCATCATGTTGCTGTTGGAATTAAATGCTCCTGAGCATGTGCTGGAGACCATCAACTTCCAGACACTCACAGCTTTCTGGTATGTATTTGGGATTGGCCACAGTGCTCATACTTTCTTGTAGGATCAATGTTTTTCACCTAAAGGCTGTGACTGTTCCTTTATGATGGCTTAATTACCTTTGGAGTAACTGGTTCTCCTGTGGCCTGTCCACTTGCTTGTTTTAAGGAAAATGACTGGTAAAACTCAAGATGCTCAAATGCCTTTGCTTTTAGGGCTGTGTATGTTTTCCCCTCAATGTAATGAAAAGCAGTCTTATTGCTGTGCACTTCTAACCTGCTCTAACTTTTCTTTCAGTAACACATTTCACATCCTGAGGCCTACAAAAGCTCCAGGTTTTGTTTATGCCTGGCTGGAACTGATCTCCCATCGGATATTTATTGCAAGAATGCTGGCACATACACCACAGCAGAAGGTGTGGCTGCAGTTTATCTCTTCTGAATTAAAAAGCTCACACAGATGCTTATCTGGTGTGGTGCTGTTTCACATCTCTTGAAGGGCACTAGTAGCATGGCTGTTCTGTTTTTGTTGTCTTCCATATTCACAGTAACCTAACTGCATGGAGGGGAGTCTTTGTGTTTATAACTATGGAATACAGGGTGAACTGAATTTAATAAACATACCTTTGTCAACATCTAGAAGAGCTGTAGCCTTCTAGGCTAAATACTGTCAGCTCAGTATGGCATGTTGAGTGTTCTGGAAACACCCATGGCACAATGATGTGCAGCTGAAGCCCTTGAAATGAGCTGTGCTGCACTCAGTACTAGAGCTGGCAGTAGCTGGGCTCTTTTCATCCAGTTTTATATAAAGATCAATCCAATTATAGTTTTGAAATTAAGGTAATTGCTCTTCATTGCGTATTTTCCACCTGCTGTTCTTTTCTTGACAGGGTTGGCCTATGTATGCCCAATTATTGATCGATCTATTCAAGTACTTGGCTCCTTTCCTTAGAAATGTGGAACTCAACAAACCTATGCAAATTCTTTACAAGGTAAAAAAATGTCATCTAATAGATGCTCTTTCCAACCAAAGTTGTCTGAAAGTAGAGATGTTCTCATAGCAAAATAGAGTTTGTTGTTACCTTACATCTTAAAGTTGAATGCTAATTGGTATGGGACAGAAGCCTTCCCAGATTAATTTCCTCCTGGTAATGTTAACATCATAGAATAATGTCTCTGCAACTTTTGGGTAGTTTTAGGAGCTACCTACCTTATATATTATATTTTATTTCACAGGGCACTCTGCGTGTGTTGCTGGTCTTGTTGCATGATTTCCCAGAATTTCTTTGTGACTACCACTATGGGTTCTGTGATGTGATCCCACCTAACTGTATTCAGCTAAGGAATCTGATCCTGAGTGCCTTCCCACGGAACATGAGGCTTCCAGACCCTTTCACCCCCAATCTAAAGGTAGAACTTACTTTCAGGAGTTTGATAATGGCAATGTTTAATGCTCCAAGTACACTGTATCCAGTTTTTTTGGGAGAGAGTGGAATTTTGAGAACAGTTTAAATGCTTAATACTAGAATTAATGCAACCATTCAAAAGTTAAACAAGTGATTTGAAACTTGTGTGCCTCTGCTCTATATGGCTTCATTGGCACCTATAGGTACTTGGCCTGCTTGCAAAGGCTGTGCAGGTTCAGCCTGAAAGGACAGATTGAGACTTGTGTTACATGAGAACTGCACTGGGAACCTTGTGCTTCCATGGAAAACCAGAGGGCTTTTCTTTTTCCTAAGAAAGACTGACTTGGTGGCATGCCTAGATCTGACTGGCACACGATGTTGGAGCAAGGGCATCTTTGTCATGTTACTGTCTCATTTGTCACTGAAAAGGCTTGATTAGCCTTTGTGGCTCTGCTTTGCTCAGCTCATGCTGGGTTGTGTAGTTTTTTCTCCACAGGATGCTGGAGACTGGAGTCCTGGTAACTCCTTGTGGAAGAGCTGGTGTCTGACCACTGTGTGACTGTAAATGTTTTTGGATGAGAAACACTTGATGCCATTTTATCTTGAAAATAATGAGATAAAGCACCATGCTGAAGCAAGCCTCTTGCATAATGGAGAGAGACTTTGAGAGTGTTAATGTTACCTAATTAATTTTTTGGGTGTATGATATGCGCTTAATCCTGGAATTATTAGAAGCAAACTTTCTCACACTGCTAAAGCATTGTCCTGTTGTTCTTCCCTGCCTTAGCTGTGCAGGGTGATTGGAGTGAAGTTGTAGCACTCACTAAGTTATCAGTGAGGAGGGCTGTTCTTGACTTGTGTGGATGTTTGTACTTTTCTAAACTACCAGACCATCTTGACTTTAGATAGGGAGACTGCAAAGGTGACTGAATTTCCCTGTGGCCTTTGCCCTTGAATGTTTTTGTCCTCTCAGTTCTTCAAGACAACATGTGATAAGTTTGCACATTAGGGATCGAGTTCCTTCTGAAGCCTACAAAAGTTTAGTGTTGCCATTTCATTGCTGGAAAAGTGATCAACGACAGTAGCTGATGTAATATCACTTACAGATCCACTTTTACAATTTATTCCTTTAGAGATTGTTTATGGTTTAGCTGACTGGGTTTTCTCTCAACAGGTGGACATGTTAAGTGAGATTAATATTGCTCCACGAATACTCACAAATTTCACTGGAGTGATGCCACCTCAGTTCAAGAAAGACTTGGATTCCTATCTCAAAACCCGTTCTCCGGTCACTTTCTTATCTGACTTGCGCAGCAACCTACAAGTAAGTTTGAGGGTTTTGAGGTTTCTGAGGGTGCTCAGTTTAAATATTGTGGGACAAATGATCTCACTGGCTCAATTCCTTTCAGGAATTTTGTTGGTGTGTTTGCCAATATGTGTTTCAGGCAGCAGAAAAGCCTGTGAAAATGCACACATCTCTGAATAGTTCTGCCACTCCGTAGTAGGATGTTCAGATGCATTGCAGTCTTTTAGAAGCTGATTAAATTTTTACTTCAAATAGATGAATTGTTACAGCAATACATGGATCCACATGGTAATGCTTTAGGGGTAAAAAAGGTCAAATTGGCTAAAACCCAGTTCAGAGTTGTAGCTAAAACCACATTTCAGACAACACATGGCTTGGCTTGCAGCAGACTTCAGGTCTGAAGTTGGGCTTCCTCAGAGAATTGCTTAGACAGAAGCATTCACAGGGTGAGGGAGTGTTTCAGCCTCTGGCCAAATGTGTGAATTCACACTGCCTTACCTGACTTCTTTTCTTGTAGGCAAAAAATCCGTTGGGTCTGTCAATACTTTGCTGATGCTTTTGAATATATATATATATATATGCGCTCTGTAATATATGCTGTATAACAAAAGGGTAAATGCCAAATTGAGTTTGTGGATGTCCAGGTGTGTTGTCTACTGTATAATCAAGAAGATGCTGTTGTTGTACATGTAGTTTTGAGTGCTGAAGGAATATAAACTATTCATGCTTTTTGTATTTTTGCTATTAGGTATCAAATGAACCTGGGAACCGCTACAACATCCAGCTGATTAATGCACTGGTGCTCTACGTAGGTACTCAAGCTATTGCACACATTCATAACAAAGGCAGCACACCCTCTATGAGCACCATTACCCACTCAGCTCACATGGACATCTTCCAGAATTTGGCAGTAGACCTGGACACTGAAGGTGAGCTGGAAGCACTGCTAGTTCATGTGATGTCACATTTACAGTGAGTGGGCCTCTCACTTTGAAAACATGGAGGTGCTGGAGTATGTCCAGAGAAGAGCAACAAGGCTCATGAAAAGTATAGAAGTTATGTCTTTTGAGGAACAGCTGAGGCACCTGGGTTTGTTTAGTCTCACTAAGAGGCAGTGCTCACTTTCAGGCAGTCTCTACAACTGCCTGAAAGAAGGTTGTAGTGAGGTGGAGGTTGGTCTTGATTTGAAAATAAGTTTAAGTATAGGTTTAAGTTCTAATTTTAATATAGGTTTTAAGCTAAGTTAGGTTTTTTTCCCTTTCTCTCCTCTTGCCTAGTAGATAGTGATAAGATTGGAATGAAAAGCATAGTGAAACACAGAGAGTTGGGAGACAGGAAGGGAGAGATAAAATTGGGGTATTCCAGACTTCTTGACACCCCAGAAATCCAAACAAGCCTGCGGTTTGGTTGTATTTATAACAGAGTGCTCTCCAGGCCAGGAGTGATGATAAGGTCCTGAAAAAGCCCCTCCAAAACTGGGACCCCCCAAAAGGGGTGAGGATGGGGAGTTGAGTATGCTAATTAGTTGATGATGTAATGGTGTTAAAGATGATGCAATGTGATGTTTATTCATAGAGTAGTTATGCACATGTATATTCTGTGTGCATTTAAGCACATTTCGCTGTTCTCAGGTGGGATGACAGGGAACAGGATGGGTGAGAATCCTTTCCCTGTGGGGCAGTAAGTTTTTAATGTGATTTACAGCTTGCAAGCTTTGAAGTTTTGGAGTCCTCATTCAGCAGTTCAGTCTCTTCTACTGTGCCTGCAGTGAGAGGACAAGAGAAAATGGCCCTAAGCTAAAAGAGAGGAGATTCAGATTAGATATTAGGAAGATTTTTTTTTCGTTTGTTAGGGTGGTCAGGCATTGAAATAGGTTGCCCAAGGAGGTAGTGGAGTCACATCCCTGGACGTGTTGAGGCATCTGGATCTGACGCTGGTGCTGTGGTTTAGGGGCTGCAGTGATAGCACTGGGTTGACAGTTGGACTTGGTGATCTTAAAAGTCTGTGGCAACCTTGGTGATTCTGTGATTTCATGTAGCTGCTAGTAAATTCACAGTAAAGCATGCTACCCTTAGGAATACAGGAACCTGAATACAGGAACCATTTTCTAAGAAGTATTCAAGGGAATTAGAAATGTATTTAATGAAGAAGAATTGAATTCTTACTGCCCCATCAGCCTGAGTTTATAGAACTTTTACATACCTTCAGTTAGTTTTGTTTCTTATACCTCCATAAGACAGGGTCACAAACATTATCTCAAGCACTACTAGTTGCTTCTTTATTCCTTTATGGGTATGTATAAGGGAAGCCATGTGTCCTCACTGTTCCTCTCCTGCAGGCCGGTACCTCTTCCTGAACGCCATTGCCAACCAGCTGCGATACCCCAACAGTCACACCCACTACTTCAGCTGCACCATGCTGTACCTGTTTGCAGAGGCCAACACTGAGGCTATCCAGGAGCAGATCACTAGGTGAGGAGGAAGGCATTTCACTTGCCTTTTGCTTTCCTTTCTTCTGTATTTTGGATCTTCGAGGTCTTAATTTAAGACCTCATTAATTACTCTGTTATTAATTAATAACTCTGTTATTAATTTTGGATTTCAGGGTTCTCTTGGAACGACTGATTGTAAATAGGCCTCATCCCTGGGGTCTCCTTATTACTTTTATTGAGCTGATAAAAAATCCAGCGTTCAAGTTCTGGAACCATGAGTTTGTTCACTGCGCTCCAGAAATTGAGAAGTGAGTATAACTTAACCACAGAGTCATTAGGGTGGTATAGCTGAAGCAGTTGCACCTTGAGTTTTTGGTGCTGTCATAGTGGAAGAATCATTTGCTGCCATAAATGGACCTACCACTGCTTTGCTTCCATGTTTGCAGGTTGTTCCAGTCAGTTGCACAGTGCTGCATGGGGCAGAAGCAGGCCCAGCAAGTCATGGAAGGGACTGGTGCCAGTTAGACAAGCTGCATCCTGTGTTCTAAGTGTGCCAGCCTGGAGGTCCTGTCCCATCAACTGACTGAAGACTCTGTAAGGCTCCTCCTGACCTTCCCAGCCCCTTTGATTGGGTAGATGCAACAGATCCTGGGTGAAAGTCTTATGTCGACATGTTCCAAAGTTTGAAACAAATTTTTTGACTTTTGGCCAAAATTCAGAAGATGCTGTGAATATCATTTTAAACTAGTGTAAATACAAGGAACAGAAACATTTGTCTGGACTTTTGGGTTTGTGCAAATTGTGTAAAGGCAGGTGGGTAACTGGTGCCTGTCCAGCTTGTAATAAAGGGGCAGCTACTGATGCCAAGCACTTGTCTGGGGCAGACCTCCTTGTCCTGACATTCCCAGACTCCCAAAGAATATTGAAAAGCCAGTTATAATAAGTAACTTATTTTTCTCTATGTGGATGGGGGACCTTTAAATCACTAAGTTGTTTAAAAAAAAAAAAGGTGGATGTGTTTGGAATATGGGAATTCTATGGAGTATGGGAGGGCTGAGGGAGGGGTTAAGGTTCAGTGTTGCTTTCCCTTCACCCTCATCAAATGCTGATGGACAGCAAGTGGAGTGGCAGTCAGAGAATGCCTCCTTTCTGTTGGAGAAGAAACAGGCCCTTTAGGTGAGGGTCAGCTGTTTTCAGTAAATAAACCAGAGACCAGGCCTATAGCTTCTTTTATTTTTTTTGACAGTTGTAAATTTTGGAAGATGAGGGGTTCAATCTAGACCTTTTCCCACCCCCACCCTGTGACCACACAGTATAAGTTTGTAAAAAAAAAATTAGAAAAAAAAAAGAAAAAAATAAAAACAAAAACCCAAAGGACCAATACAGCCCATTTTGTAAGGATTTTCAATGTTTTGTAAAGTATTGGTCCATGTGTTGTATTTTGTAGCCTTTCTAGTTCTTGGGCTTTAGTTCTCCCACTCTTGTATGTATGCATACTGTAGTTACACATTAAAGTCATGACATGCAGCACGTGCCACTGTGCTTATTCTCTCCAGTTCCATCCTGGCCAGTTGGTGTCTTTCAGTCTTGTTTCATGCATCCAAAACCTGCATTTTTCCAGTGTGTTTTGAGCACTGCTTGTTGAAAGTGACTGGGTTTGTTCTTTAGCCTGAGGTCATCGGGGAGATGTAATGACTAGACAGGGCCTTGCTTTGAAGTGCAAAAGAAAGGACAGTTGTGTGGAGATAGAAATGGCTTAGCTGTAGGTTCATGAGCAGAGTTTGTGTCAGACAGGAGACTGCAGTGGAGGGATATAGAGTGTAGACAGCCCATCAGCTTCATTTCTAGTGCCTTCCACCCTGCTGTGATACTCCCTTCAGCAGGGATCTGCCCAAGGCTGTGGTTGGCTCTGTAAGGGTAGGCAGCTTCAGTGTTGCCAATACTGCAGAGTCCCTCAGCTTGTGCCTTGCAACCTAGCAGATGCCAGGAAATAGAGCTTCACTGCTTTCTTTTTGCATAACATTATTAGTCGTTAAAGCTAGTTGGCTGCTGTGGTATGGACAGAGGTCAGGATTTTCTCCTTGGGTTTAAAGGGTTCTGTACCTGGCTTTGCATTTGCTGCACAGAGCAAAAACCAGCTCCAAGGGACCACTGAGCCACATGTACCAATGGACAGCAGCTCAAAGGGAATTCTCTACCTGTTGCTGTTCTGGGCACTGTTTTTCAGTCACCTGTGTGTCAAGGAGTAGATTGTGGCCAGGTCCTACAATTCCCTGGTGTTTCTTTAGCAGGTCAGCAGTTGTGATGAAACTGAGCCTTTTGAAATTGGAATATCCTCTCTTTGTTGCCAAATTTTAGGAGCACTGTAAACATGGACAGAGTCAGGTTTAGAAAGGAGACATAGTTTATTCTGCACAGAGTGCAAGGTGGAAATTTTTCCATAAATTAAGCATGTGAAGGTGATAAAATTTAGACACTAAAGTGTCTAATAAACCCACCTATCTAATACATAGTTACCTCTTACTTAATGCAGTCATTTAGCTTGTGCAACTTTATGCAATCCTTGTCACTGCACCCGTGTGGGCCTTTTCCGAGATCTCTGGTGCACCCTACTCAGTTTCAAGCCAAGTTTAGCTCAGGATGTGCAGAATCCAAGGTTTAGTGCCAAATAAGATGTGATCTGCAGCTGTGGCTCCACGCCAAGCAGGACATAAAATACAAGAGTTTCCATAAGCATTAAGCTACACCCATTTAACACACCTGATAACATCTTTTTGTATTCAAAAGAGGCGTTAAATACCATCAGTTTCCATCTGCAACAGAGATCAAAGGAAGTGACAGAATTCTGTTTAAAGGTACAGAGAATTCTGCTTAGACATCAATTCCTCCCTTTAGAAGTTTTTGAAATATTTTATTAAAAACTGGCACATTCTTTTGGTTACTGTTGTTCCCAGCATATAATTGGAGATTTCATGGTTCTCCATGCTTTGATATACAATCCTAGCACTAGAATAAAAAGCAGACAGGTTAGTATTAACAAGACAATTACGGGATGTAGCATTTTAGTAAAAATTCCTGGTGGTGTTGGAGCCCATCTGAATAAAATATCCCACAAATGGTGACTTCCATCTTTCTTTACTCTTTTACCTGATTTATTTCTTTGGTGTCATGATGGACAGTAATCAAAGTCTTTCTACTACTCTTTTTAGCTTCTTTTAACAGCCATTGCAGATTTTTATGTTGTAGTGATTTCTTTACTAGTGTAAGGCTCATACCCATAGAGGTAGGTTGTATAGTTAATTAAGCTATAATTTGTTTTTATTAGTTGGAAGGAAGTTACTGAGGCTGAATAGTTTAAAATCACAGCCTCTGTTCTGGGTAAATTTGCAACACAAGAATAAGAATGTGATTTCATTGATGATCCATTTCTGTGTATTCCCAAGGAATACTAAAATATACACACCCTTTACCTATGTATACAAGTATTTGAGGAGATCTAGGAGGTATTAAGGGTTTTCCTTTTACCTTTACTTGTATCCAATGGCTTTCTGCTACTACCTGGTCTCCTATAGCTCAGCAGTGATACTTACTTTCATCCTCCTTATGCATCAGAGGAAACTCTAGAGAGTATATGTTGTTGGCTTTCCATCTATTTACAACATGAATAATTTAAATTTTCTTCCATCCTCCTTAAACCATTGTACAGTTGGTTTCTTGTTACAATATTTGACTGGACAAGAAAGAAGAAAGTATTATCTATGTATAAATTTCATAGTCATAAAGATTAAGGCAATTCAGGGAAACATGTCACAGTAAAGGGCTTAACAAATGTAAAATTATACCAACATTATACCAAGTTTGACATCTGGCACTGTTTCAGCAATCCTGGTCTCTGCAATGGTGTTTGTGTAAAATAATTACTGCAGTTAGAAATGCTACTACCCCTTGAGAGCATTCAAGCTCTATATAAGACAGGCTTTCGTCCCAGGTACAGTTCATGAAGTTACTTTTTAATTTTTTTAGTCCCAAAGGTCCTGAGGGGGTGGCTTCTCACTTATTCCTGTATTCTCACTACTCGTATAGTTTTCTTCAGTTGTGAATGGTTCCACAGCTCTAGTCCCCAAAGTTCTGCAGTCACATACACTGGGAGAAGAATCTGGTACTGTTCTTTCCAGCGTTCCTTTAGTGGCCCATCATTCCATGATCTTTGACCCAATCTCACCCCTGGATGTCAAGAACAGGAAGGTCCAATCCAATTGGATTTCTGCATTGAATGGCTAAGTGTTGTCAGCAACTCCACCTGCCAGGTGCTTACTCTGAACCTTGAGAGGTAAGAGCTACCAGATGGATTTCTGCCCTCTCAACCTGGACAAGGAACAGCTCTTGCCATAAATTTCTGGTGCTGAAAGAGGGAACCCCCTTGCTTCTGACAGGGTGTCTGACTTTGTAAAACAGCCATTAGGAGGCCTGGAGTTTCTTACAGCCTCTGGAAGAAGGTAATACTTGTGCTCCAGAGCTCTCATGGTATGATAAGGCCATCCAAAACCATTTCTGTGCTATGAAAATTCTTTATGTAGAGGTAGCTAAAAAGCCATGTGTCATGTAAGGGACAAGTGGGCCCACAGTCCATCTGTCATCTGCCATCTGTCTGCTGCAGAAGAGATGTCCTGAGGGTGACCTGTCCCTCTGGATCAGTCCCATGCAGGTCATGTCCAGGGACAGTGAGGTTTCTATCGTACCAGTTCTAGCAGCTGATGCAAGATCCTCTTCTGTCCATAGCGCACATGCAGAGCTTGCTGCTCCCTTCGACTCAGTTTCTCATAAGCCTCCTTGTTATTTAGCAAGTCTTGCTCTGCTTTCAGGTCTGATCTGTAGGACTCCAGGGTCAGCAGCACACTGTCATAAAGGAGCTTCTTGCAAGGGGGTTTAAGTCTGGACAGGGCCTCATTCGAAAGGGTGGAGTTTTCCTCTTCCTCACTGTCATCTTCCCAGCCATCTTGTTCCTTATACTCCTTGAATTCTTCCTCTGACATGCACAGCACCTGTAATGACCCAGGCAAAGGTACAAGTCACTGGCAGTGTCAGTACATCAGCCTTTCTCCTCTGTGGAAGAGAAGAGCCACCTGGAGCAGGTGAGTTAACCTTTAATGCAGCTAAGGAGTAAGAGACTAAAACTGGCTTAGATACCTAATTGCAAGTAACTTGTGGGTTACAAGAATGTTCAAATGCAAAACTGGATGTTGATTACAGTTTTGAAGGACATCTCAGTTGTCACCTACGAAGTTGTGACAGCTTTCTAGAACAGCAGTGGCCACAGAGCCATTCAGGAGTACAGTATGTGAGTACAGATGAGTGGCTGGTTCAGGAGAGGAAGACAACAGCATCTGGGAGCTGAGCAGCCACACCCCCTACCAGGAGTGTTGGTACCAAACTGCCTTCCCGTGCTTGTCCCCTTCACTGAACCATTCTGCACTGCTGGTTTGCTCAGTGCACTCTGTGCTCTCCTTGTGTAGCTCTTCCCCCCAGCTGTGCTCACCTTCAGGGTCACAGACAGCTCTTCCTCTGTCAGCACCTCATCCCAGCCAAGCACAAAGGCACCTTCTTCCCCCACCATCTCCAGCTGGCACAAGAAGTCCCACTGCTCTGAGACCAGCTGCTGCTGCACTTCACTTCTGGCACCTGTTTTGAAGAGAACAGAGCTGCAAACCCAGCTGGGATGGCAGTGGAGGGGGAATGGAGAAGGGAAAACGGGACACAACACCAAGGCGCAGCTCCAGCACCTGAAATGCTGTGGAACAGGCTTATATTTCATGTCATCCTTGATTCCCGTTTCATTACAACCCTCTTTAAGGGAGATCCTGCCCCATCCTTTCCCACAGTGGCTGTGGGTGCCACTCACGCTGCAGAGCCGCCGTGCGCACGGTCACCATCTGGATGTCGGCCGTGTCGTGGGTGTTGCCGGGGTACGGCTCCGCGAAGCCGTACATGTGCAGGAGCTGCCAGTTGGCCATCTGCCCATAGGTGTTGAAGATCTCCTGCCCTCTCCCGACAGCCTGTGTTGTAACCATTCTCAAACATTCCTGCAGGCAGGGAGAGAAGAGGCTGAGAGCTGTGCTGATCCAACCCCTCAAACGCGGGGTTTCAGAGAGGCTCGAGTGACCCTGAGTTCTTCCTAACGAATGCCAGGCATGCAGTGGGGCTTCATATTAACAAACTCCAGGCCAGACTCTCTGCCTAGGGATGAGGCCCCACCTTGCTGTGTTCCCATTCCCAAAGGTGTCACAAAAAGAGAACCAGGCTGTGACAATTCCTGGTGCAACAGCTTTGCACTCACAGGAGAGTATTCCAGGTTGGCATTGTGGTTGGCCACGTGATTCAAAATATCTGCTACAGGCACCATCATGGGAGGATTGGGCCCCTTCTCATCTTCATCTTCCTCCTCCAAAGGTTCCTGAAAGCTAAAAGAAAGAAGATAAGACAAGCTGGTGGCACACAGGGCAAACTTCACCTTCTACTTAGGTTCTTGTGCAGCTGCAGCCTGTAATCTTTCCTATGACACTAGTCCTTGTCCTTGCTCCTTGTTGGAGCAGAGCCCTCACTTCTCACCTGTAGGCCATGACAAATGCTACCAGCTCCTTATACAATTCCAGTGTGTGCAGCTTGGGGTCAAAGACATTGGGATGGGACTCCATGAAAGGCAAGATGATGGAGCTGTACTCCAAGTGGATGTTAGCCAGGTCCTTGTCCACAGCTTCTGGGATGCCTGTGCCCTGCAGGAGCCTTGTTCGCTCTTCTTCAGGCCTGTTGCAAGAAAAACCAAGTTCTTCTCCATCTGCCCCAGGGAGAAGAGTCTATAAACACCTTTCTCGTTCAAAATCTCAGCTTCTCTGTGCTCTCCAGATCCCTGTTCTCTGGCTATGCCTGTAGTGTAACTCCAAGAGAATCCCTCAGGCTCCTGCCAGTGACAGCACAAAGCTGGAACAGGGGCATGGGGTTGCTCAGTAGGACCAGAGCCATCCCCAGGACTCTGCTCCACAGCCCCTGGCCTGTGTTGGACTGGGCCTCCCACAGCCCTGCTTGGTTTCACCTTACCAGAACATGGGGTGATCCAGGCTCCGGAAGTCCTGCCAGAGGGAGAAATACGGCTGCCAGCGGGAGTTGCTGGCTGTGTACTCATGTAGCAAGGCCAGCAGGAGAGGGACCCAACCGGACTGGCTCTGCAGAGACTCCTGGGCTACATGTAGAGACAGAGGTGACAGAAAATGTAAGTTGACCTGAGTTTTCAATCTTTTCCTCCAAGGACCAAAGCCTGACACCACAAGCCTCAGTGTCTGTCTTCAGCCTGGGAGTTCTGCTTTTACTCCAGTTTGTCTTGGACTTGTCCTAAGCTGACCCAGAAGCTACTGCTAAGGATGAGTTTTCCTAGGCTTCACCATCCTCACCCCGAGGCTCTGGGTGCCATCAGCAAGAAAGGAACTTTTTCCTAATTGTGCTTCAAGGAAACCATGTTATTATGGGTGCCTGTCACTTAGAAGTTGGAGACACTGGACTTACGGGCTTTTCTCCCTACCCAACGTGGCTGTAGGCTCCCTTAAGGAAGCAAGGGGCTGTCCAGCCCCTCCACTCCTTTCCTACCTGGTACCTAACAGCCCTACAGCATCCTGGCACATCAGGAACGTTCCCAAGGCTTTATCCCAGACGCATTAATTCGTTTAAAAGGGAAAGCAGACGAGAGACTCCAGAAGCTTTCGCTCACCTTCCTGCAAGAGGGCGTGGATGGAAGTGGTGTGCTGGGACAGCAGCGCCGTGCGAGGGATGGTGAACAGGACCTCTCCCGCCTCCAGCTCCTCAGCGGCCACCATGCCGTACCCCGCCACCGCGCCCTCCCTGCTCAGGCGCACCTGGGGCGAGACGGGAGCGGTGAGGGGCGGAGAGACCGGAGCGGCCATGGAGAGACCCGGCTCGGCCGGCACTGCCTCACCTTGGGGCTGAGCTCCACCCCGGCCCGCCCGCACCACGCCAGGAACCCGGAGAGGGGGTCGGCACTGCCCTTCCCCCGGCCGCTGCTCCCGGCCGCCGCCTGTGGATGGAAACACGGCGTGAAGGGGGAAAAGCCGCGGGGCCCAGCTCGGAGCCCCCTCCACCGAGGGCTGGGGTCTCCCCAGTCTTCCCGGGGGTCCCCGGTGCCCTCCCCCGTACCTTGAACCGCTTGGGCGCCGACGCCATGACGCTGCCAACACGTGGTTCCGATCCACGTGGTCCCGGCCGGGCTTTTCCGGGTAGGCGGGGAGGCTCCGCCCCCTTCACGAGTGTTGTCGGTGGCCGCGGAGGGACAGAAAGAACCGGGAGGAGCGACGGCGGAAACGCCCTCGGCAGCCGCCTCTTTGAGAGGCTCGGGCGTTTCTCTGTGGGATCTGGGGGCTCATTGCACTTGCTGTGGGGGTCAGGGGCCGCCGAGCACCCCCCCGAAGCGTCTGGGGTCCTTATGAAGCCTCTCTATGGCATTCAGGGACCACCACGTGTTTTTCTGCGGTGTCTGGGTGCGTTGTACGGTCCCTGAGTGGCTCATCGGGCCTCTCCGTGCACTTCGCTGTCTCCATCCCAGCCCGGGGCTTTCCCGCAACGCACAGGTGTCCCCACCTGGGCGGCTGTGGTGCCGTGAGGTCACAGCTCCAGACACGGGTTAAAAGCAGCGGGCTCTAATTAGTCAGGATGATCAAGCTTGTGCTGCTGTTCAGTCAACACCGTACGTGGGGCTCTGATCTCTCCTCCGAGCCTGTTCCACGGTTCCCGCGATTCATTAATCCCGTCCCCAGTCCCAGCAGAAGGGGGGCTGATGTCATCACTAGCTGCTCTAATTAAGCCAATTAGTGTGACGAGGTGTTTGAAGAGGCCCCACGGGGCGCTCTGCGGGTTTTCCCTGGAGCTCTCCCACCCCATCAGCATTTGGGGATCGGCTTTAATCATCTCCAGCCCCTTCCAAGCTGGGCTGGGCTGGCAGGGTGGGTTCCCTGTGGGGCAGAGGGGTCCTTTCCTGCAGAATGGGAAGGAAGATCAAAAGAATACGTGAGGTGGCCTTTAGTTGCCCATCCAAGCTCGCAGCCCCTCCAAGGGCTCCGCCTGTCTGTAACCCAACTCCTCGCAGCTGCCTCACTCCCTCCCTCCTGCCTTAACCCGGCTCCTGCTAAAGCGCTGCTGGGACTCGGATTCGAACCGAGGGCGCTGCAGCGGCAGCGCAGAGCGCAGACCCCGGACCCCTGTGCGGTCACATCCCGGTGCCGCTCCTGTCCCCCGGCTGGACCCTCCTGCCTCCCTCTGGGAGCGGGGTTGAGCGGAGGAGGTTTTACAGCTGCTCCTGCATCATCCTGCTCCCCTCCCTGCCAGCGCATCCCTACAGCACCGGCATCTTCCCAGGGCGCATCCCTGTGCCGGATCGGTGCCCATCGGATTCCAAGGAGCCTGGTGTTCCGCCAGGCGTGCGCGGGCAGCTTCGTTGGGCTAGTGTGGGGGTAGAAGGGGTCAAAGCAGGCCCCCACATCGTCCCTCCAAATGCAGCAAAGTGGGGTCTCCATTGCCTGTGATGGACATCCCCAAAAATAACAAATATGAGCCTGGATAGCTCAGTTGGGAGAGCATCAGACTTTTAATCTGAGGGTCCAGGGTTCAAGCCCCTGTTCAGGCAATGGCTTTATCCTTTAGGGGCAAGAAAGTGGGGTCTTATGTGCAGGAACAGTGTCTCCTCTTGTTGTGGGAGTCCCTTGGGGGCTGTAGGCACCCCGTTTATTTTCCCACCATCATCTCCCCAAGAAACTTTCTAGGCCCTGCTCCATCCCATCTGACACTTGCACAGCACCTTCTGTTCTTCCAGCCACCCAGTACTGCCAAGAGAGGGATCCCATGTTGGATCATGGCAGGACAGGCAAAGGTGTTACATAGAGATACACGTGAAAATAGTGAGAAATAGAACGGACAGAAGAGAGAGAGACACAGCAGAGCTGGAGGGACAGAAGCCAGGGCTGGGGTAGGAAGTGGGGACTCAGGCCCTAGCTTAGGTCACCTCAGGCTGAGTGTGGGGAAAGCTATTGCCG
>WEIV01005210.1:63332-113489 GCA_013390005.1 Calyptomena viridis
GGGGGGGGGCTACTGGGGCTGAGTGTGGTCGAGTCTTGTGGAGGTGTCCAATACCCTCCACCTGCTTTTTGGCACATCCAAGCCCTCCCTGCACCTTTGGGTGTTGCTCATCCCTGTCCTTACTCCCCTCTGTGCTCCACCCCGAGCTCCATTTTGGGCCTGTGCCCACTCCAGCTCAAGCACCTGCTCCTGGGAACCCATCCCTGGTGCATGGGACACCATCACTGGTACCCTGGCCTTGGCAGGACTGGGGGGACAGTGGTGCTTTTGCAACAAGACACTGCACCCATATCAACCGACGAGTTTATTTTATTGTCCTGATAAACTTTGCTTCCCAGTGGCTCAGGTCCTTCCACACGCAGGCGCCGCGGCTCGGGATGAGCTCCGGCCCACACCCCAGTCATCATTCATTTCTTGCCAGCAAGAAAACAAAGAGATAATAAATAGGAAGCTTATTTATGGGGAGGGCCCAGGGGACGGCCTGGGGTCACGGGCCGGGCTGTGCCTGGCCCCGGCCGGCGGGGGGGCTGCAGGCAGGACAGCCCAGCCCCGGGCCATGCACTCCGCGGGGTGGGGGGGATATAGCAATCTCTATTTAATTACATTAAAATAGACTATTTAAAAAAATTATTTCTAGTAGTTAAAAAAAGTGTTGTGGTCCATCCCAGCCCAGAAGGGTCATGGAGCTGTCCTGGGGTTTGGGGACACACCGGCTGGTGTGGGAATGGACCCCAGTCTGCTTTGCCCTCGGGCGAACCCATCCTGGGGGAAGTCTGTCACAGCAGGTGCCCGGGGTGGGGGCTGGCAGGCCACTGCGGGTGACAAAGCAGGGCACTGTGCCCCCTGCCACCCCCATGTCCACTGGCAGATCAAAGGCAGGGGAGTGGGTGCCCTCCCAGACTCCACAGTGGGGCCGGTCCCTCAACTTGGGGCCTTAAATGACGTGACAGCAGTTGAACTGCCCCAATGAGAGCAGGCTCTCCTTGGAGCCTGGCCGGAGTTTGAAGGCCAGGGCTTTCTCACAGAGCGGGATCTGCAGGAGCCTGTCCCGCAGGCTGCCCCCCTTGCTCTTGCCCGGGTCCAGCTTGATCACACTCTCCGCACCCCCTTCGGTGCCTGAGCTCTGCACTGACTGCCGGGCAGGGCTGGTGGGAGCCCCCTGCCCTGGGGATGTATCCATGGGACTTGGGAGGGTGGCAGGGGTTGTCTCTGCCCCCAGCACCTGGGGTATCCCAGCAGAGCTGCTCTGGGGTGACAGAACAGCTCCCCTTTCCTTGGGGAACTCCACTGAGGAGCCCCCAGGCTCTGTGTCCTCCTCCCTCCTTGGGGGCTCAGCTCCGTGGCCCCGCAGTGTCAGGGGACCCCGGCCCCCGCTCGCTCCCTTCCCAGCCCAGGCTGCCCCTGAGCGCCCGCCCCAGCCCCCCAGCTCAGCCCCCGGCCCCCAGACCTCCCCGCGGCCGGGCGGGCGGTGGGCGCGCAGGAAGGCTCGCATCTGCTCCTGGTTCAGCGAGCTGCTCTTCCTCTCCATGGCGCTGGGCCTCCCCTCCTCCTCCTCCTCATCCTCCTCTTCCTCCTCACAGATCTGCTGCAGGGCGGGGGTGCTCTTGGTGATGGTGGTGTCAACAGCAGGGACCTTCAGCAGGGTCCCAGTGGGCTGCCGGCCACCAATGTCCCCTCCAGGGGGCAGCCGGGACCCCCCAGCGAGGCTGCCTGGCTCCGTGAAGGGCAGGAGGCTGCTGGCACTGCCCCCTGAGCCAAATGTGTCAGATAAGTTGGTCCTGAGGAAGAAGAGAGAGGGAGGTGTCACTCAGCTGGGCATTGAAAGGGCAGTGGCAAGGAAGGGAACAGGAGACTGGCCAAGACCCTGCACTGGGGACCCAGGATGGCATGTGGGGGGATGTGGGATGGGGAACAGCACAGGGCTCACCTGCTCTGCACTTCCTTGGCCAGGTTGTAGACGAGGCTGAGGCGGTGGCCCTGCTTCTCCTGCTTCTCCCGCAGCATCCTCTCTGCCAGCAGGAAATATGTGGCTGTGATGTGGTTGTAGCGATCGGCTTCCAGCGCCCTGCGGGGGACCAAGGGACTCATATCAGCACACGATGGACATGCTGGCACACCCAGAGTTCTCACCTCAGCTTTCGACCACAACACTCACTCCTGGATGGTGTCCCGATCCGCGATGTTCCCGCATATCATGGCCTGGAGGATGATCTCGTGCTCCTCCTCGGACACGCGCTTGTGGGAGGTGAGGGGCAGCAGGGAGCGGCTGGCGGGGGACGGGTCCACCCCCTGCAGCCACGTGTGGCCCTCGATCTGCTCCAGGGATGCTCGTTGCTTTGGGTCCCGCTGCAGCATCCTGGAGATGAGACTGGGGAAAAGGAGAGGCACTGCAACCCCACAACAGCATGTGAACCCCAAACTAGGCACCTCAGCTCTCGGGCATCCACTGGGATGGGGGACCCGGGGGGGGTGGTGCTTACTCAGTGCACTGTGCTGAGACGTGTGGGGGGACGGTGTAGCGACAGTCCATGATCATGGTGAGGGTCTCGCTGTCGTTGGCCTCCTGGAAGGGGGGGTGGCCACACACCAGCATGTAGAGGATGACTCCCAGGCTCCAGATGTCTGCAAGAAGCAGCAGCAGCAGTTCAGTTTGCACTCACCATGGCCCAGGAGAGATCCCCCACCCCAGAGACCCTTGGTGGGGGCTATGCCACAAACCCCTAATGCCAATCCAGCCGACACCAGTACTCACTGGGATGCTCCTTGGAGGTAATGGCTCCCAGGTCCTGCCTCATGGACAGGGGGACCACAGACCTGCCTCCCCTGGTCACCCACCCACAGCACTATCTCATGTCATTCCTCAGCTTCTCAGTTCCCAGACCCACCACAACCATTCTGGCACTGGGCTGTGCTGCAAGAGACACTACAGTGATGGGACAGGGGCATAGCACTGATCTGGGCTTTCCAGCTGCATGGGCACCAGCCAGAGCAGGATCATTGTCCTGTCCTGAGGACAGAGATGGAACAAGTGGCATCTTCTCTGGTCTCTTGTGCCCAGAACACAAACTCCTGCAGAAGGCACATTTAGGATGCTGAGCATGCCCCGCGGCTCTCCATTAATACCTTCAGCTGCTTAAGTGAAGTGTTTGAAAATTCCTCATCTGCATCGGTTTTCTCCCTTCATTTCTCTTTGCAGCGCCACCAGCTTATTTTTCTACTGCCTCCATAAGCTATCCCTGTTCTCAACTGAGGATCCGCCTTTTCCTGAGCCAACGCTGGGCTTTTTCCTTTAAGAGCTCATGTTTTGCTTTGCTAAATCCTCCTGCCCTAATTCCAGCCAGCCAGCCAGCTCGGATCCTGCTTCCCTCCCATGTCTCCTCTGTCACAGCAAAGCCTCTCAGAGCCCCCAGCCCAGCTCCCTGTGCCTTAGGACAGTCTCCCCAGACACTTATTCCCTGGCCAGGGCAGGAAGGGCACTGGGAGCCACGGAGAGGAAGCAGTTTTCAGGGCGGGGATAGAGCAAAGGAAACTTTCAGTGCTCCTCCACCCAAACAGCAGCATCTCAAGCAGATTTCCTTCCGGCCTCACCCCCTAAATAACCACTACTGCCAGATTGCTGGCAACTGCATCCTCACTCTGCTGCTCCCAAGCCCTGGCAGATGCCATGACAGACTCGCAGCCTGCTTGGGCTTTTTGCCCTCCCTGGCAGGAACCATCACCCTGTGGGATCTCAGCGGGTGCTGGGATGGTCTCTGAAGGGAGGGCAGGGCTGGTCAGCTGAGCACCCAAGGGACAGACCTGCTCCCTGCTGGGACCACAGTGCCACCAGGGGCTCCCAGCATTAACGGGACAAAAGCAAGGTGGTACCCGTCTGGCAGGACCACACTCCAAGCAAGGGATACAAGGGAGGTCCCCAGGGTACCTCACCACCCTCACCGACAGCCGGGGCGTCGTACTCATCCCCGAGCAGGATCTCCGGTGCCGAGTAGGCCAGGGATCCGCAGCTGGTGGTGAGCATCTTGCCAGGCTGGAAGCGGTTGCTGAAGCCAAAGTCAGTGAGCTTGACAACCCCTTGCTCTTGGAAGAACACCACGTTCTCAGGCTTGAGGTCACGGTGCACCACGTGGAGCTTGTGGCAGTAGGAGATGGCGTGAACGATCTGGGCAAAGTAGTGCTTGGCACGTGGCTCGGCCAGCCCGCCCTCGTGCCGCATGATGTGGTCAAACATGTCCCCGCCGTCGCCCAGCTCCAGGATGAGGTACAGCTTGGCGTGGGTGTCGATGACCTCGTAGAGGCGCACCACATTGGGGTGCTGGACCAGCTTCATGCAGCGCACCTCCTGCAGGAGCTGCCCCGCAGCCTCCCCCTCCAGCTTGCTCTTGTCGATCACCTTGACGGCCACGCGCTGCCCAGTGAAGACGTGCCGTGCCAGCTTCACCACGGCAAAGTGTCCCTTGCCCAGCGTGCGCTCCAGGTCGTACAGCCCCGCGATCTTGCCCTCACCACAGCCCTGCGCCCCGGCCATGGCGGTGGCGTCAGGTGGGGATGGGCATCGGGCGCTGTGGGATGGAGGAGATGCTGAGCAATGTGGGGTGACGGATGAGGTATCTCTGAACACCAGGTCCCCCAGCACCACAGATACCAGGACCCCCAGGACATCGGAGTCCCCAGCACCCTGAGCACCAGGACCTCAGCAGCCTGGGCACTCCTGACACCACACCCACTTCCTAGTACCCATCCTGGGACCTAGGCACCCATCTGTATCCCCAACTCAAGTCCCCAGCACCCTGGACATTGTAGTACTCCCACCTTCACTCCTGAACATCCTAGGCTACCCCATTTCCTATGTCCAGGTCCCCAGGACCCTCAGCACTTCAACACTCTCCCTTTCAGTTCCCAGCACCCTGGACACCCCCGTATACCGCCCCTACTTCCCAGCAACCTGGGGCATCCTGATACCCCCACCTGGAGATGTGCAGCACCACAGCACCCTGGGCACCCCAATACCCCTGCCAACAGTCTCTCACCACGCTGAGCACCCCCATACCCCACCTCCAGCTTCCCACCACCCTGAGCATCCCAATACCCCGGATCTCCAGCACTCCTGCCACCCCACACTCCCACTTCCAGACCCCAGCTCCCTGGGCACCCCACTACTGCCAACCTCCAGGCGTCCAGCACCCTGGGTACTCCAGTGCCCTCATCCCCACTCCTCAGCACCCTGGGCAGCCCCACACCCACCTCCAAACCCCAGCACCCGGGGTNAGCTCGCGGTGATGCTCATCGCACCTCCCGAGGGGGAGGCCCCGGGCACCGCTGCCCCGGCAGCTCCTGCAGCCCGGCTCGTTAGTGCTCGTTTGGGGTGGTGGGACTGGGTTGGCATTAGTGGTAACGAGGGCTGGTGATGAGCTAAATGAGCTGCCCGCCTGCCTGGATGCTTCCAGAGGGAGAGCCCCCTGCTCGGGCTTATCTCCCGCGGGTCCCGTTGTCGGATGGGCTCCCGCTCTGCTGCCCTCCTGCCCGCTCACGGGCACCTCGCTGACCCGCTCCATCGCCCGCTCCCAACCTCACTGGAGCCGGGAGCACCGAGCTAGGGGAGCAGCCCTGGCCCCCCTTTCCCTCTTGCTGTGAGCCCTCTTTTCCTGGAAGCGGCCCAGCGAGCGGCCGGCCGCCTCATTTAGCTCGTTATTGGTCGTCGGGATGCGCACAAAGCAGATGTTGCTCCTGCAGATTAAAAAGCTCTCAGCGCGGCCGCCCTCATTCCCGCTAATGCCTTCCCAGAAGTCCTGGCCCGCGGCCCCGCCGGCTGCAAACAGGCCCTAATGAGCTGGGCCGAGGGCTCCGTGCGGGGGTGGCATCAGCGGGGGCCGGGGGCGGCAGGGACCGGGAACCCAGAGCCCCCAGGGATGCGGATGGAGGAGCTGGGGTTGGATGGGGCACTCGGCACCCACGTGGGTCTCAGCAGTGGGAATGGGAAGGGCTGCCAAGCCTGCCTGTAAACCCACATGAACCTTCATCCAGGCATGATGGGTGCAGGAGACATCCGGGTGCTGTGCAGGGGGGTCCTGACTGGGTGTTCGGGGGGCCCAGATGGGTGCTGAGTGTTTTCCACGGCCAGAGGAGATGGGACATGGCAGTTGAGCCTCTCCGTGGCCCCATGCCTGCTCAGCCCATCCTTCAGATGCAGCAGGAATCAGATCATGCTGGGACGAGGTGTGTGAGGGGCAGAGGGGGCCTGCAAAGAGCCCCAGGGCTGCTGCTGCAGCCAGGAGCGGTGGCTCACACTCTGCTAGGGACCTGCTGGGGGAGGCTTCTGGTCCAGAAGCTGCCTGGTGAGGGCAAAGCCCAGGTTGTTAGCCTCCCTTGCTGTGTATGTGACAGCCCACTGAACCTGTCATGTCTTATCCTCCCTTATCCTTGCAAGTCTGAAGCCACTTAAAGCCATAAGCATTCCCAAAAGGAGCCTGGCTCTGAGGAGCTGCAGGTTTTGCAAAGGAAATATGAATGAGAGACACAGTTAGCACATGTGGGAGCCTAAAGAATCAGCAGATGGCAAGTGGTCAGAAGCTGGAGGACTTCTGGAGGCTCTGGACCATGACTGGATGTTTGCCAGGAGATATGGATAGGCACCATTCCCTTTGAAAACCAGTCAAGCTTGGTGTGTTTTTGGCAAGGAGCCTGTAGCCCTGATATTTCTCTATCTGGGAACTAGGAGATGTCCTCAGGTTGCAGCCTTGGTGCTTCTCAGGCATGGCTGGAAAGGGAAGCAGTCTGGAAGGGAGGTAGGGATCACTTCCAAGAAACCTGGGAGTTTGGGGCTAGTGGAGAGCTGTGCAGGGCGCAGAGCAGGAGTTCTCCCTCCCATGCATTGCCCTGGAGGCTGCTCTCCACCCAGACAAAGCCCGTTTTCCAGAGAATCCCACCTACCTGGTAGTTAGCGGAGTCATGTGGCTGCAGCACTTAATTAATAAAAAGCCAATATAAATCCCAGGAAGCATGTGGGGAGGAGGACATTGAGGCAGAGACCGGCAGCGGCGCTTCCAGCAGGCTCAGTGGAGCAGAGAACAAGCAGCCCCTCTCTGCTCTGAGGTCAGTGCTTACCATGGGAAGGGGTTTGGGAGCATGTGGGGTGTGACACCCATGGGTGTGGGGGCTCCCTGTGGCGCAGAGGGGTCTCTCCCAGCAAAGAGCTGGATGGTTTTGTGGGATGGGGAGATAAGGAGTGGCCAGCATTGGGCTGCTGGAGCCAGGGCTGGAGCCCCAAGGTTGCTAAAGCAGCAGGCACTGGGTTTCCCAAGATTCAACTGACAGCAGCAACCATGGTACCCCCTTTTCTTTTGCTCCTGAAGAGTCTCCCTGCTTTTTACAGCTTTTAGGCCCCCAGAGCCCCCACTGTGATACTTCTGCCCAGCCCCCAACCTCTCCTGGCATTTCCATGCTCTGAGCCTGGCAGGAGCTGTGTTGAAGGTTTGGGCCACATCACATGCACCTCAATGGTCTGGTGCCTGCTGTGAGTGGGGCAGGGAGACCCTGAACCACTGCACAAAGGGTTGATCAAGTCTCAGTCCATTCTCTGCTGCTCAACCCTCTCTGTGGGGAGACCATGGATGTGCCCACATGTGGGGTGCTCCACAGCACGTACTGGGAGGGTACTGGAGGGTACTGGAGGAGCTCTGGAGGGTCCACGTGAAGCTCCCAGGTATGCTGGAACCCAAAACAGGCTCTGAAGTCCAAGGGAGCAAAGAGCCCTGCTGTGCTGGCAGGGGCTGCCCCTCACTGACGTGGTGTTGCTCAAGGGGTGACAGCAGTGGGGGATGTGGGTATAGATCAGGCTATGTGTGATTTAGAATTATGAGAGAGAGCTCTGCTCTGTTCTGTTTTGTTTTGCCCTGTTCTTTTGATATAACTTTACTCTTTCAATCTTATGTGCCAAGGCACACTGAAACTGTTTCTAGCATTGTATCTTTGACAACTCTATAGTTGATATATTATATGGTATTGTATTCTATACTTTTGCTTTGCCAACCAATCAAGTGTCTTGGGTGGATTTTTGGGCAAAGATTCTTATCCAATGGTTTTGCTTATTTATTATGTAATCACTTTAGAAAAATATATAAAAATCAATGTTAAAACAATAAATGTATTCCTGACTTGTAACGCATCAAGAGCCTGTGTTTGATCGCATTGCAGCTTGGGGATCGTGCCTTCTATGTGGTAACGGGGGGGGACTGACACTGAGTTGGGCCACTCTGCACAGGTAGTCCCCCAGGACCATGCTGAACGTGCTGCTGCTGTGCTGTGGGCTGCTGCAGGGGATCCAGGCTGTCCTGGATCTCAGGAATGCTGACCTCAGCTGCAGCCACCTGCAGAAGGTGAGCACTGGGCCGGAGGGGGCGGACAGAGCCCACCATGCCAGTCTGCACCGCAAAGTCAAGGAGGCGCCTGTGGAGCCGACGGGTGAGTCCTGTGGCCCTGCTCCCCAATGACCACCAGCTGCTTGCTGGAATGCCCGGGTCCCCAAAGTTGGAGTGGGAATCCCATGCCCACAGTCAGACCCCTAAAACAGCACAGCTTTTTCTAGCCCTGGCTGGTGAGAGCAGCCTGGCAGCCCACAGGAAGCAGGGCCTGTTTTTTTGTGGGAACACATGACCACGGGGAGCAAACTCAGAGCTGATCCCCCAGCATTCTCCTTGTCCAGCCTCTCTGTATCTCACAGGACCTCTCCCCAAGCTGGGGTTAGAGCAGGTGGCCCTGGAGATCCAAGAAGCCAACGGTGACCTCGTGCGGAGAGGTGGCGTGCTGGAACCACAGGTAACCCTGGGCTTTCTCACAGACACTCACAGAGCAGGAAAGCCTTGGGCCACAGCAGCCTTCTCTGTGCCCCTGGGGTCTGGGAGGTTTGGATCCCAACATGGTGCTGCCCGGGAAGGGATTATCTGTTCATCACTTAGGGAGCAGCCAGGGCTGGGATGAGCTGAGTCTGCCCGGAGCTGCAAGGGGCTACAGCACTTAACGGAGGGTGGTCTATTTAATTAACCTCAAGAGCAGCCCAGGAAGCCTCTGCACAGCAGGAGCTCACCGAGCAGTGACACGTTTTGCCTGGCTCAGCCCTCAGTCCCTCTGTTTGGGCAGAAGGCACAGGACCCTTTGCTAAAGTCCAGGCTGTGCTTCAAAATAAACGTATGCAGAAAGTCCTCGAGCACAGTGGATGAGGCAGTGAACCCTGCAGATGGTTCAGCGGTGATTTCCAACAGTCTGAGCACGGAGAAGCCTCCACTGCTGGCAGTGGCAGGTTTCAGCAGCCACTCTTGGCTCTTTCCCTCGTAGTTGTCTCTTGCTGGCACAGTGGTCCAGCACCAGCTCTTCCCCTGCCCTGTCCCCTCCAGGCATCCTCCCCAGAAGTGCAGGCTGCGGGCCGTGAGGAGCGCTCCCCCCGCCGCTGCGTCCGCCTCCTGGAGTCCTGCCTCGGCCAGATCCCGTGCTGTGACCCCTGTGCCACCTGCTACTGCCGCTTCTTCAACGCCGTTTGCTACTGCAGGAAAATCAACACCAACCCGCCCTGCGGCAAGAACTAGCGCCCGTCCCGGGGGCTGCTCCCTGCCCACTGTGTGCCTCCTTCTCTGCAGCTCTGAAAAATAAACCAGCCCTGTGCAAAAGCCGCTGCTGAGTGGGAATGGTGTGATGTGTCCGCTTGGGATCTCGGGGGAGAGGGGCGGCAGCAAGGTGAGGGTGCCTGAGCACAGGTGGGCACCGTGCCCGCACAGCCTCCACATCAAACAAAATGTGCCTTTCCTGGCCGGGCGAGTGGAGTCTCGGCAGGAGGGGGTGTCCCAGGTGATGTCTTGGCTATGCTGCTGTTACCCACAAAACCGGGCTCGTTCCCCGGTGTGCAACAAGGCAGTAGTGACACACAGAGACACGGATTATTGACTTCGGAGCTGCACAAGCGTGGGTGTTTCGTGGTTCCACGAATCCAGCACGCCCCACTGGGCTTTCCGTGCACACAAATTATTTACACACGAGTTCTGAGTTAGTAACTTTCCCCGTACAGCTCCTCTGTTAGGATCGATTAGTAATTTCCACACAAATCACATAACTCCAGCGAAATTCTACTCATGCTCACGGGAAGGGTCTTTTTAACCTGTGTGATTTTTAGTATTATAATGAGGACAGTTCAGCTCTAGGATACACAGACCTGGAGTATTTTTGCCAAGTTAGCAATATATAGACCGACATCAACATCTCGATATACTGCACCCTTAAAGCTTGTTATTTCCAGATGTCCCTGACGAGGAGACGCTGCTGCCTGTCCCACTGATTAGCTCTCCTTTCTTGGTGATTACACTTAAAAGTATATAAAGATATTACATCACAGAACATCCTGCCTTAAGACTCCACGCTTTGCAACACGTTCACATCAAACAAAATTACTTTATTTTTTTACAGAGCGGCTGCTGCAGGTCCCTTTCCTGGCTCGGTAAGTGGTCGGTCGGCAGGAGGGGTGCCCCAGGCGAGGCTGTGAGCTTTACTTGCGTTCTCCTGCTGCCCGTAGGCTCAAGTGTAAGGCAGGGGGAGCTCGGCCACAGCTGTGGACAAGGCGGGGTCGCTGCCCCGGGTCGCGGCCGCCGCCATCGCCCCCCATCGCCTCCCATCGCCTCAGGCTCCTCCCGCCGCGCAATGGCTGCCGGGAAGGGGCCGCGCCCACGTGACCCGCCGCGGGTCACGTGAGGCGGCGGCGGCAGCGCTCCCGGCCCGTCCCCGCCGCCATGTCGTGTTTCCCGGAGCTGTATTTTAACGTGGATAACGGGTACCTGGAGGGGCTGGTGCGCGGCTTTAAAGCGGGGGTACTCCGGCAAGGGGACTACGTGAACCTGGTGCAATGCGAGAGCCTGGAGGGTGAGTGGTGGTGGGGGTCTGAGGCGACCGGGAACATCTTCTCCCCCCGCCCCGTCCTGAGGGGAATGCCCGGGCTGAGGGAGGTGAGGGGCTGTGAGGAGGCGAGGGACTGCCTGGCAGTGGCGAAGAGAGTCGACAGCAGCGTTTTTGAGGTCTTGTCCCCTCTTCAACCCTTGGCTGAGGCCACACTTTGTGTCTCGTCCCTCCGCCCCCGCCTCAGCTGACTCAGTTTCCCGGTCTGCCCGGCCGTGTGATTGCAGCAGCTGATACAGCGGGTTGAGGGAGCTTGGGCTCTCGGTGCTTTCTTGAGGTGGCCCTATAGCTGTGCTTTGGTTGTTGGGAGCCTGGTGGGTTTTGTCGGGCATTGCTGGTGAGACTAGTGTTGTCCCTGCACTCTCTGAATGGCAGGAAACCTTTTTAAGGATAGAAGTAAAGTTATTGGGGTAATCTAACAAGCCATGATATCCGTGATTGGTTTTTAAGGGAATCAGGTCGCCCAGGGAAGTACCTGCTGTTATTGAAGAGTCAGTAGAGGAAAATATCCAGTGCACATCTGACTAAGTTCACTAGTGAATTACTTTTCACGTGTGATCTTGAGCTCTCTTTTGAGGCTACTTCTGACTCCCAGCCATCAACTTTTTTCTAGATCAATGTGTACAGACCTGGAGAACTGTAAAGGTTTTGCTCTGTGATGCTCACTTTTTTTACATTGTGGGTGATGAAACAAAGATGTCCTCACCCATTGCAGGGGGTTGGACTAGATGGCCTTTAAAGGTCCCTTCCAACCCAAACTATTGTGGGATTCTGATATCACTTGTGGTCAGCTCATTAGCTTAACTAGTTGCTTCTAAACTTCCTTTGGTGAGTGACCCGCTTTCGCTCAGTGGTGTCTACAGCCTGGATCAAAAATCACAAAGGTTGAAACCAGGCCTCTCATGAAATAGTCTAGAAACACGTGTGTCCAGAGATGTTGGTTGTTTTGGTCAGTGGGACTATAATCACTGGATCGTTCGTTCTTCCAAAAATAGTTGTTAAGCATCAGCTTTACATTGACAATCATTACTGAGTAGTTAATTAACGCCGAGTGTGTAGATAGGTCCCTGGCCAGTTGAACCCTGGATGCAAGTTATCTGGAGCTGCTCTCTCCAGGTAACAACAGAACGGGAGCAGAGTGCTGTGCTCTACCCTCTACCTTAAAAACTCCCAGGGTGTATTTACTTAGGACAGAACTTCGTTTTCAGCTTTCCTTTTTTGCAGCTCTTTGCTTGCAGCAGTCACTGTCATTCCTGTTGTGGAGCCTAGGACCTGAAAGAGGACAGTGGGAGTTACTTCTGCTCTGTTGGTAGTCGCTAGTCTCAGCATGCCCTGAACTGTAACTATATCACATGCCCTGCAGTTAACTTCCTCTTTGGAGACTTTCTGTTCTGAGACCTTCTCTTTTTTCTCCCTTTCTTGCTTTCTGAACCAAGTTGCTTAAACCTAGTTCTCCCTCAGAGTGGTGTGTGCTGCATTTGGAATGAGTCAGGTTGGAGTTCCCATATGTTTGTCATTGTATGATTGCTGTTCTGCCCCCCAGCAGCTCTCTGGTGGTTAGTCCTGCTGTGCTCCTTTTCATGCTTTATTCAGAACCTGAAGGATCTTCCAAGTTCAGTGTCAATCTTGTCCCTCCTTCATCTGGCATTCTGTGCTTCTGCTCCGTACTTTTGTACCCTGCCTTGTGCTTTTGGAGAGGTGTTTTCCTTCGAAGGGATGTTGTTCTTGATCATTTACATGTGCTCAGACCATTTCTTTTCTCTGTCCCTTTGGTTCTGATTTTCCCATTACAGTGCTTGTTTTCTGTGCTCCACAGACTTCTGACATGTGCTCTTCCTCTCCCAGATGTTTGTCTGCACTAAATCCAGGCAGTGGCTGTCGTGTTAGCTGCCAAAATAAGTACTGGGGTGTAAAATACTCATACACTCTTTCTGCTCTCTATTTTGTCTTCACTGTTACCTCGTGTGTGTGAGTCTGGCTCTGCAGTTCATCCCAGTCCTGGAACAAGTGATCACCTTGGCCATGGAGAAATCCTGAAGGACCAGCGCTGTTCTGGGCCTGGCCCTGGGAATCGGGTATCTGGTGGCTTGCTGGAGGATGCTGTGCTTCCAGATCCGAAATGCTGCTCTCTCTCATGTGCTTGGATTATTCTGGAAGCACAAGGGGATTGACTTCTCTGCTTCAGGACTTGGGCTGGCAGCTGAGTGCTGCTGGAACATGGAAATCATGCTTTTATGTGATCCTCTGTTGGCTCTGCTTGTCTCATCACAAAGTAACCTGATTCAAGCTCTTGCTTCTTGTTGAGTCAGAAATAGCCAAATGGGCTGTCTGTGGTCAGGCTCCTTACCTGCCTTAAGAAGAGCAGAAAAACATGTCCAGGACTGAGGGGGTGGCGAGAGCTGTATTGGCTTAAGCTTTCTCAGAAACCCCGCAGCAATAAAATGTTTAAGTCCTTCTTTCAGCTCCAAGAGTCCAGGTGCTTTGCATGTTTCTCAGCCAGAGGCCCTGTGCTGTGCACCTGTGCTGGGATTGCTTGGAAGCTGCCTGGCCCTCCCTGCTGTATCCAGTTCCTGCTTCTGACACAAGGTGTCAGTCAAGGACCTGGAGCCGCCTTCCTCTGCTCCGGTGGTGTGAGCATGGATCTATCTGTGCTTGGGTGGAATCTGTCTGGGGCAACCAGGCTTAGAATCACCTATATTCCTGCTGTCAAAGGTTGGTGAGTCATCTTCAGCTCCCAAAGCTGTGATAGCCTGTTAGAGGTCTGGCATCCTCTCTGGAGAATGAAAAGCTGTTAGGGAGTTGGACAGTGGTGCTGCTTTTCAGCAGCAGAGCTCAGTCTGGGACTGGAATGTGGGTTATAGTCTGGCTTTATTGTTGGTCTGCAATGCCCCCTACTGCAAAAAGCATGTGAAACCCGAGAAGTGCACAGAAGCATCTTCTTTAGAACCAGGAATGTCTTTACCTTCAGGTCAGTGTTCATGAGCCTCTTATTGCTAATAATTTCCCTTCGTTCCACAGCAACAGTATAGAAAACTGCTTTATTTCTGACCTGCCAGTGTTGTAGAGGTGATTGGTGTGGTGAAATCCAGGCGCAGGATGTGTCACCTAGCTGGGTGATAAGGCTGTGGAGTGGCAAGGAGTTGGCTCAAGCGTGTGGGCTTCTGTTGTGAGAGGTTTTCTAGAGGGTGTGTGTCTCCAGCACCACCTCTCTGTGGCTGCTTGTGCCTCTGTTCATGCAATCGGCTTAGCTGGGGGCTCGCACGCCAGATGGAAACACTGGAGGAATGGGATCTGTCCATGCAGTGTGTCCTCTCTGCACCAGGCTGAGTGCAGAGTGTGCTTTTGTTTTCATAGTCTCAAGGATCTTTTCCCCCCCATAGCTGCCTTTGCTTTGAGGTGTTCAGCACATCTCCTTTCACTGAGACAAGAGCTGGAGGGGCTGTGCTACCCTTCTCTTTTCCATTTTATCACTGTAGTCCTGGAATTTCAACCCAAAAGGCTGGATCTGGTCTTCTCTTTCAGCATCACCACGTGGGCAACATGTCCTCTCTTGTGTAGAGAAGTTGCATTGCTGCCAGAGCTCCAGACTGCCTCTCAGAGTGCTTTTGGTGGAGCTCATGGTGCATTCAGAGGTGTAGAGGGAACAGCTTAGATCCTTTCCTGTGCAGCTCTGCTGTACCACCAAGCAAGGAGAGGCCTCTTGGTGGTCCTGAAGTGTGGCCATGCTGAGGTCCACATGGGACTCTGAGAATGGTTCAGTCTGAACTTGGGGGCTGGAGAAGCCAAGCCGTAATGTGGTGGGGATGTTTGAGGTTGCTCTCAGTCTCCTGACATATCTGGGAGCCCTGTGTGAAAAGCTGGGACCTGCATGCTGGGATTGTGCAGGAGGATTCTCCTCTGTCCCCAGGAGCAGAGTGTAGGGGCACGGTGAGACCTGAGGAGGGTATAGACCATTCCTGTCCTGTGGATGCCTGCTGCTCCTGCAGCCACAGAGCAGTGTCAAAAAGGCTGTCCTGCTAATCTCAGTGCTTTGTCCTGCATCCTCTGGTGTAATCACTGGCTGTGGCTGGTTCATCAACTGTCCTGTTAAAACAAGCTCCTGGAAAACATTTTTTATTGGAAGAAAGGTAGCACTTCCATGGCCTGCTAGACCATGGTGGCAAACAAACACTGTGGTCCCTGGCTTCCTGTAGGGTTCAGCAGAGGTTCTTTGCTGTTTGTTCTGGCCTCCTTTACTGGGCAGAGACCTGCTTCATGGCTTCTCCTAGCTAAACTTTAAGCAGCAGCTGAGGTCAGCTTCTCAGTACTGGTGCAGCTTCAGCCTTGTTTGGGTCCTGCCCCTCATTAGATGATGGTGCCTGGGTTTCCTGGCAGATATTGCTGCTCGGCAGCCTGTCGGTGCTTTCATCTTGTTTTTCCTCAGCTGTCGGCTCCTGCAGCATGAGACTGCTTTCTGCCCTGTTTATTTTAGCTTCTGAGTGATTTGTTGCCTCTCCCCTAAAGTGCTGGACAAGGTGCTGGGCTGTTGTCCTGTTAGTGCACTGGACCACTGAGGTTACAGCTGTGGCTTAGAACAATCTGGTTTTGGAAGGTAGAGAAGCTTACTTGAAATGCAGGCAGATGAGGAGGGGTGGCATTGCCTTTTGGATACATTAGGAGAGGGCTTTCTGCTTGAGGGAACACAACCTGGCCATGCTGGGTTTGAAGCTCTGAGAGGGTGAATTCAGCTTCAGGAAGGGATGGGATAGAAACACAGGTTGCTCTTTGGTGCTAAGGGCATCTCAAACAGGTGATGAGCCGGAGGTGAAACACCGATGGAGGAAAGGGCCAAAGATGATGCTTCTGTGTCTATGTCCCAGAGGAACCTGCTGCCTGACAACAGGGAAAAGGTGGCACGTCACTGCTTGGTGGTGTGCAACCACAGGAAAGGTCTTAAATTCTACAGGGAGCAGAGGGTCTCTGTGTACTTCTTGGGCAAGATTTCAGAGAATCAGCTTCAGGAGTGCCTGAGGTGGCTATAAACAGACCAAACAACAGCAACAAGGCAAATGGTAATGACTGCAGTCTCCTGAAGGGAGACATGGGCAATGTAGCTGATCTGCAGACTGCTGACCTCAGCTGCTTGACTGCCTCCAGCCTGGGAGATGGCAAATGATATTTTAATTTCTGTATAGGCAGTGGTGGCCTCAGGCGCTTTGGAGCGAGATGTCGGGGTTATAGCAGATAATTTGTGTGAAAACATCCGTTCAGCTTGGAAGTTGTGGAAGCTGATTCTGTGCCTGTGAGTGAGAAGACAGATCAGTCCTTGCCTGGAAGTGCTTGAGCCCTTAACTTGATTCAGAGCTCTGCAATGTAGTTATGGCAGGATTCTGAAGAAGGAAGGGGCGGAAGTCTGAGCTGATAGGGCCATGGATCACTGAGCAGGGCTTACAGGACAGGCTTTGACTGACAGATGTTTGACAGACTAATGGCTTTATTCCTTGTTATGGCAAAGCAAACTTGCAGGAGAGGATAGTTGTGTTACTGTGGATCTGACATCTCTTGAGAAGATGTCTGGAATGTCAAGGTGTTGGCATAGCAGTGTGTTAGTTTAAGCTTTGGTTGTGTTTGTGGTTATGTACAGGCAGCTGCCTGAAAACCAGAGGGCCTGATCAGAGTTGAATGGAGGAGGCTGTAAGTCCATGTCATGGCAATCCCAAGCACTACCCTACTCAGCTGAAAAAGGCTGTCATTGTGATAAGCTGTTGCATTCTTGCGTGAGGCAGCTTTCTGGGAGCTGTGACCTGGTCATAATTCACTAGCTTTTGCGGGGGAGGAGAGAGAACAAAAGTGTTGTGGTCATTCAAGTGCTCCCTTGCCAAATGCTGGTTCAGTTTTTTACTTAAAGTTTGTGAATCACTTGGAAAAATGCCGAAACAGGCAAATGTACCTCTTAAAATCAATGGCTGTGTTGAGGCTGTGCGCTGCTGTTAGTCAGTGTCTGGAGGAGCTCCTCGGGAGGTGCAGGTCTCCCTCCTTTCCAGCCGGCAGCTGGGGAAGAGGCACGGCAGAGGACTCACAGCCAGCATCTTATCGACGTGCAGCCTGTGGGATCTGTGGCAGCTGCCCCTGCCAAGGTGCTGCTCTTGCTGCCAGAGACCGACTCCAGCTCGGCCTGAACTTTGTGTTAGGAAATTGAGCTTTTGGAGAGCTTGAGGCTTGCTCAGCAGTGGGTCCACTTATTAGTCACCGTGCTACTGGGACATCTCTTCTGGCAGGAGATTTGTGAAACCACGGGATTAGTTTGTTCTTAACTGAGAAGCCTGACATGTGAAGAGTCCTATTAAAAGCTCTGAAACTTGGGAGCTCATCCTCGTGGATGGAGGCTCAGTGACCAGCCCAGCGGCTGGAAGAGGACAGACTCATGTAAGGCACTGGTACACTGTGGGATGCCTTGAGTCAGGGTTCATAAATCCGGTCCAGTTTTTGGAAAACATGTTCTGTTTTGTCTGCTTGGATGCTAAGAGATTCAGAAAAGTTTAGTTTCTGCAGTTTGTGGCTGGCCTTCCCTGTAAAAATGAATTCCAAGTGTTATATAAACATGGCCCTTATTCCAGTTGCAACATAATGTGCTGGCTCTTGTGCTGTGGAGTTGGGGGGACAACCCTCTCATGGAGCAGGGCAAAATGTTCTGGCCAAGCAGCTCACGGGAGCTTGCTCTGAGCTGAGGGAGAGCCTGCAGGGCACATTGTGCAGCCTGTGTCCCTCTGGTCTAGATGGAGTGCAGCTCTGACTTCTGGAAGTACAGCAAACTCTCCTTTTTGTGTCACTGTGTCTTTAGCATCAAGTGACCTGATAGCAAAGCAGGTTTTTACAGCCTCTAAAGCAAAGATTCAGGTTGCGGTGACACCAAAACAAACCAATGGTATTGGACTTGAGGAAACAAGCTGTAACCTTTGGAAGCTTCCCTACTGAAGACAGATCTGGTAGGATATGCAATAGCTGCTTCCTCTCCAAGGTCCTGTATAGCTGCAAAACAACATCACATGCCTTTTTGGACAGCCTTAGCTTTCATTAGAGCTCTACACAATTACAGGGGACTGCAAGTAGGAGGTATGTAAGCATAGCTACTTCAGTCCTCTGTCTCCTCCTTCACAGCCTGATTTTATGGGTGTAATAGTCTTACCAGGACCTTTTCTCTCATATTCATTGAATATATTCATTGATCAATTTTGCTTCATGTTTTTGCTATCTTTTGCTGAAAGCACACTAGTAAAGTCCTGGTCTGTGAGTGGGACTTAATTTCTACTCAGACTCCAAAGCTTATCATTCAAGAGCTTTCAAAAGTGGGACAAAAACTCATTAAGGTATAATTCCAGTAGATTTCCCCTCTGTAACTATATCTTAGCTTTCAGAATTAAAGCAATTGCAGAACAGATGTGTAAGAACTCTTTGCACACAGGCTGCTACCTGTAAGCTGGGATTTTGTAGGCTATAGGAAGTGATTACCATCAATAACAATCCCATGCAGGGTGCATGGAGGTGAGTGACATTCCAAGTTCTGGCATGATCTGGTGTTTGACTTTGTGGCAAGGTTCATGTTGAAAGCTCAATTGCATGAGTTATGTTTTATGTTGTATGTTTTCCTGTCTTGAAAGTATGAACATAAGTTGAACATGCTTCAGAAGAGTAAACCACAGCTATTCAGCTGCCACATAGTCTGGGGAGCAGAGATCTAGCTTAGGTTTCTGCTTTGCTTCAGCCACGTGTGTTGTTGGGCAGAAAGCTCTCTTTGCTGCATCCAAGATTCGTAGAATCATAGAATGGATGGGGTTGGAAGGGACCTTAAAGACCATTTAGTTCCAGTGGGCAGGGATACCTTCCACTGGACCAGGTTGCTCCAAGCCCCATCCAACTTGGCCTTGAACACTTTCAGGAATGGGGCACCCAGAACTTCTCTGGGCAATCTGTGCCAGGGTCTCACCACTCTCAAAGGGAAAAATTTCTTCCTGATACCCAATCTAAACCTACTTTCTTTGTTTGATGCCATTCCCCCTTATCCTGTCACTCCATGCCCTTGTCCAAAGTCCCTCTCCAGCTTTCCTGTAGCCCCTTCAGCTATTGAAAGACTGCAGTAAGGTCGCCCAAAGCCTTCTTTTCTCCAGGCTGAACATTCCCAATTCTTTCAGCCTTTCCTCATAGGAGAGGTGTTCCATCCCTGTAATCATCTCTGGACTTGACCCAAAAGGTCCATGTCCTTCCTGTGCTGAGGACCCCAGAGCTGGGCACAGCACTGCAGGTGGGGTCTCACCAGAGCAGACTAGAGGGGCAGAATCCCCTCCCTTGCTAAATCTAAGAGTGTCCCCAAACTCGCCTGTAAACCACCAAGAAATGTGACAGAAACTGAGCAGTATTTAAGTCTCTTGCCTTTATTTCCCTGCTCTATAAACTCCATCTGTTTCTTGGGAGGTTGAGCAGTGGTAACACCTTTGTAACTAAAAGTGCTGGTGAAAACCATCTTTGCTAGACGCTCTTGGAAACAAATACCCAGAAGAGTTTGTCAGCTTGGGAGCTGCTGGACCCTTCCATCCCTCAGGCTGAGGGCAGTATTGTGCTGTACAAGCTCATGTTGGAGCCTGAGGAGGAGCTCTCCAGCTCTGTCTGTGGTTGGGTGGCACATGAAAAGGTCCTGAAGCCAGACTGAGTCCTTTGTCAGACCTTGGTGCTGTGGATGCTCATGCCGTAATGCTGAGGACTCTTATGGCTCAGCAGAAGGGAAAGGCAGTGCTGCTGCCTCAGAGAAACCAGGGAGAAATGTTGTCTTTGTTTTCTCTGGATGGTGTGTTCACATCTGGTTTGACTCAACTCTTCCAGCTGTTCTCCTTTCCCCATAAAGTGTCTTGAATCCCTGGGAGGATTCTTGCCTAACTGGCCCTCTGAGGTGAAGCTGAAGGGAGATGAACATTGTGTACCAGTGCCACTAGTAGAGCTTTGAGGAGTAGGATTATATGACGTTCCTCAGTTCTGGATTCAGTTTTTCCATAGAGACACTTAAATACTTTTGGCTCAAATAGGGCTTTTATCTTGACAGAGCTCAGCATGTTGTAGTTGCTTGTTGGCCAGGACTGCAGCTTGGTTGGGCACCTGACCTGCAGCAGGGGTAACAGAGGAACCAAAGGTTCCCTCTGCTTGAAACTGAAGGAAGGGAAGACTGCTGAGCGTGTTCTTCCATCCTAGGCAGTGATTTCCTACCCTGTGAGATGGATTTAAATGACCTTCATCTTCACCAGCCCCTCTCTACCTGTTAATGCCTGACTTCTGTTTATCAGTCTAGCTGGGCTGGCTTGATACCAAGCTGGCTTATAATTTCAAAGTTGCTGTTTGTATCTTTTTGGCTTTGAAAGCTTCTCAGATGCCTCTACATCACTTGTATCTGGGGAAACTTGCTTGTAGGTGCAGCTAGGTTCTTGGTTATGATTACTTCAGAGAAGCCTGCAACAAGAGCCCTTTGGGCTAGAGGGAGTGTTTAAGTTTTTTCTTTTTTCTTCCCCAGATTTCTAGCAAATACTTCCTAGAAAATGGGTATGCTTCCACCTTGACCAAGCACGGTGAGCAGCTGACACCAGTGTGTGCCCAGTTACTAGCACTACTTCAGGATGAGGCAAAGCTGATATGGTGAAACACTGATCTTTTCCTGCATTTGGGTTGTCCATGATAAAACTGAGCACCAATATAAGTGTATGACTGAACACATGGGTTTTATCTAGGAGATCTTTCAGAGAAGAGAATACCTAGAAAGGTGCTGAGCAACAGCTTTCTTGGCTATGCTGGAAAAAAACCCAAGCCCAACACAAAACCTTGTAGGGTGGAATTATTCTTTATTTTTCAGACTTGAAACTGCACCTCCAGAGCACAGACTATGGGAACTTCCTGGCCAGTGAAGCCTCCCCTCTCACTGTGTCCGTCATAGATGACAAGCTGAAGGAGAAGATGGTGGTGGAGTTCCGTCACATGAGGAACCACGCGTACGAGCCCCTGGCAAGTTTTCTGGACTTCATCACGTGAGTACCAGCTGTTGGAGAGCAGTGTTTGAAATGTTGGTGTTCATCCAGACTTAAGAGCTCTCAGACCAGCTTCCCACTCTCGGCCTTGTGCCTGCTGTGTTTTCTGCAGCTTCTTGAATGAAACTGGTTTAGTTGTATCTGGAGGTCTCAAACCAGCAGCACTGTGTCACTCTGTTGTTAAAGGCTCCTGCTCCCAGGGTGCTGGCACAACTGCTTGGCTGCTTTCCATTGCAGAATTTGTTCAGTTTCTACTAAAGCTGTCATTTATCTTTGCCCTTTGTGTTAAATGCTCCTGTTTTTTTTTTTTTCAAATATGATCTTGCTGCAAAACATAAAAGCATGCCATGCATGTGTGTGATGGCAGTTGCCTGCTAGTTCTGAGCCACTAAGGTCAATCAGTCTTCAGCAGGGCTGCTGTGATCCTCCTGTCTTACCCCAGGGGCTGTAGGCCTTCCTCTGACCCCATCACAAACTGGTTCAGGGAGTTGAGCTGACTGAAAAATTGAACAACTTTTCCCATTTGGTGTCAACCTTTGACTGGTTTGTTTTTCTTGGACAGTTCAGTGGGATCCAACAAATGCCAGAACTAGGGGAAGGCAGGGCCTGGAATGTGCAGCAGGGAAACAGGGCTGCAGCAGCATCAGCACATCTCTGTCAGTTCATGGAAACACACGCGCTTCCACAGCAGGTTCAGCTGATGTGAAAACCTTGAACTAGTGCAGTGTTCTCCAAGTATCTTCTGGTGGTTTTGCACAGCCCTCTGCTTCCCTGCATGCTGCTCTTGTTTTATTCAGTAATAAAATGAAATTGATAGCCTTGGAGAGATTCCAGTTGTCCTAGTTTGCATCTGAAAAATGGAAGTAAAATAGATAAAGAAAAGGAAAAATGTCAATTCTGGCTTGCAAACTGCACAGCCAGTGGTCTCCTCTAACCACCAAGGAGAAGAAGATTGTACTCTGTTCTCATGTAGCCCAGTTAATGCTCCAGCTCTGGTACAGTGAGCCCAGGCTCATCACAGGCACTCTGGCAAGTGCTGTTTAATCTTGTGGTTTTGGCAATTGTTTGTTTGTTATCCTGTTTACCACCTAGAGGCTTTTGAATGATGCAGGCTGATATAGAAACCTTTGTGATTGATGCAAAAATGTTAAATTGTTATCTATGTGTGGCATCTCCTGCATTTGCAAATATGGAGTAAGAACTTGTCTCTCTGCCACGTGCCTTTGTGTTCACCCCTTTCTGTGTCTGGACACTACTGCTATCTCATTTTTCTAACCCAGTGGCTCATATCTGTTATTTTCTGGGTCACTGTACTAAAGCTGCCTGTCTCTTAAGCCTTTCCTGTTTTCTAAGAAATAGTTTTTTCTTATCTGCCTGTCCCTAAAATTTCTGGAGTCTTCATATTTGGACCCAGATATGGAGCAAAACATTATTAAGACCTCATTTTGCAGCAGTGTTTGCAATGTGTGAAGCAATTTCTTGTTCATCTTGGTTGTATGGAGCAATCCCTTCTGTTCTCTCAAACTTAACTTTCAAAACACCTGTTTGCCTGTCTTGAATTTGCTGTGAAGACATTGGTGCTGTTTGAGTTTAGCAGTATTAGGTAGGTTGTCCTCCACCGATGCTTTTCCTTTTCTGCCTTATGGATTTATGAAAATGTTTAGTCTCTATGGAATTGTCATAGTAATCACTAATGTTTCTGTCATATTTGTTTAAAGGCAGTAGTTTGGCCAGCACACGTGAGTGTCTTGCAGACTTTAAAACTTTGCTGTTGCCTGAGTCTCACTTTGAAAACCAGTGTGTGGAAAAGATGAACTGAAATGTTTCAGACCATGCCTGCCCTGGTTACACACTGCCTGACTCTGCAGGAAGGCTGCAAATGGCCATGGAGAGCCAATTTCCTATTACATCAGTCCTGTTGACCTTTATCCAGCATCTACATCCAGCTCAAGTTGTGCAGAAGACTTTAAACATCTTGTTTAGTCAGAAATGCTGGTTCTTGCCAGCTGTTTGAATCACTTTTTTTTTAAAACAGGTATTTTGCCCTCAACTTGATTTAGCTTGATCTTATGCTGCTTCTGTCACTCTGATTTTGATGAATTCTCTACAGCAGAACATGATTCTGTGCAGATATGTCTTTTGCTACTGCATAATTTCTTCTTGAATATATTGGTTCCATTTGGTACAGGATGTTTCTTCCTCAAGTTGCCTTCATTCTTACTTCTTCTTTTCCTTTTTACCCACAAGATTTGCTTTAATGCCACCGTCTGCAGTGCTGCCTAGAGGAAGGCAAAAGATGAAGCAGGAAAATGTGTTTTCCCACGTGGAATGTCTCCACTCTCTTGCAGAGCCTTTTGTGCAAGGAGCCCAAGTGTTCAGTTGTGTTTTGCCATGATTCTGCATCACTGAGATGTTAAACAGAAGACTGAAGGCAGTGAAACACGAGGAAGTAGAAGAGGATGATAGTTTTGTCTAGTGCATCTAAATATCTTCTCTTGATAAACCTAGTATTTGGTGACAGCACTAGTAGAAAAGAGGGTAGACTAGATGTGACTTCTTGGGCTGCCTTTCAGACTGTGTTCCCTGAAGCTGTCCCCTAGGTTGTAGTAGGCTTTGGTTTGGGGCAGGGGACAGAAACTTCAGAGGTTTTGTCTGCTGATGGTGTAAATCTTCCCACGCGTGTCCCAAGTAGCTGGAGTGGAAAACAGCTCTGGAGCTGGCAGTGCCTACTTGTGCCAGTGGCTTTCCTCTAACCCGGGCTTGTATGGAGGGAGCATTGTAGAAATGTTTGGCCAGAGGATGTTGGCAGTGCTGGGGATGTTGTGCCTGTGCACACAGAGGTACCGCGTCATCCTGCCTGCCTGGGGGACACCAGGACAAGTCTGTGCCACTTGGTCTCTCACCCTGGCTGCACACGCAGATATGGGGTAATTTACCTTTGCCTTTGGTACACGACTATTTCCCGCTCCATTCTATTAGGGTAGTTAATGAAACTTGAGCAGGAAATGGTAAAGACTGCTCCTGGTAGACAGCTCAGGGCAATTGAGGCACCAGGTGGTCAGAAGAAGAAATTGTACTCAACTGGATGTGTCCCTGTGCTAAAAGTGTACAGGCTGAAGTGAAATAAAAAATGGTAGGAAGATGTGGAAAGTTTGAGCAGGGCTGGCTTCTGCAGGAGGAAAGCTTGAGTTCACTGAGACTCTCTTGAGTTGTAAACAAAGATTTTTAACGTTGAGTGGGATTGTAGGTGTGTCTGGCTCAAAATAGAAGGAAATGTTTTGCAGCATATCCAGTTCGGCTCTGAAACTCATTGCTGCTGGTTGCCTTCGTATGTACTTACCTTTTTGGCCTTCTCAGAACTCCTGGATAACCTCACACAGGACAGGCCCATCAAGGCCTGTTGACACTCGGGTACCAGCTCAGTGAGAATGGCCAGGGTGTGCATGGCTGGTGCCAGGAGGTGAATCAAGCATTTAAAAAACAATCAGGCTTTCTCCTTCCTGAATGCCCTGCTGGACCTTTGGGATGGTTTTGAGTTGATCATCAGGCAACTGTTGTGCTTGGTTTTTGGAGGATGCTCAGACCTTCACCCAGGGCACGTTGCTGAGAAGATCTGGGGAACTGTCTCATCTTGGGAGCAGCTGAAGTTATTGTCCTCTCTGATGGCTCCAGAACCAACCTGCCAGGAGCCCGTGTGGAATTAAGCCGTGTTGTTTCACTTGCCTCTTTGAAGCGGCCCATGAGCTGGGGGAGGCCGGGGGAAGGAGAAGCAGCAATGGGGGCAGTGCAAAGGTCCTGGAGCACCAGGAGGATGCATGTCCCGTGCCCAGCTCCAAGACGATGTGTGTCCCGTGCCCAGCTCCAGGGAGGGGAGGCAGCGCTGCCGGTGACTTGCCGGAAGGTGGCACTCCAGCCCTGTGCTGCCTGTCCCCAGGTGCACATGGAGCCTGGGGGAGGAGGGTCACCTGTGGAGGTGGGCAGGAATTCTCAGCTTGAGGGAAAGGACGGTGTTTAAAAGCACAAGAACGAAACTGACCCCAGAATGCAGCTAGGCAGCAATCCCAAAACAACGTCTTTGTTCCCCAAGTCACTTGCTGACACTGATTTTTGTCCTGTTGTGCTCCAATCCTGGCACCACACTAACTCTTTCCTGGCTCCCGTCCTCTCCAGGAACTCTTATGTGGCAAGTGTTACGTTCTTAGTACCAAAATAAGGGAAATCAGCCAACTTCCTCAGTTTGTTTTTTCAAGTGGTGGCTGTAACTGGCAGCCTCTGCCACTGCATATTGTGGCAAGGGAGAGCTCAACTTGCTGAGCCTGCTGCAGTCTCTATAAACACCTGCTAGCTCTGCATCTTGCCACGCAGCTCCTTGCTGGGAGACTACTGGTACTTCCCTATGTCTTTCAGCCAGTAATCTCTGACTGATAGGCACAAATTGTCTGTTAACATCTCTGCTCCAACACAAACAATGGACTGTTTGGCTGAGGGAATGCAGCGATGTTCTGTAGGGCAGCAACAAACAGGTATTAAGTGTTCTTGAAACAGCAAAACCCACTTCCTGAATTCAACAAGCACATATTGACTTGTGGGATGGAAGTGGGTTTTAGGTTCTTCTCAGTGATGTGCTGCCCTGCCTTTCTGTGAAGGCTTTGTTCTTTGTGTTAGCCTGACACAGTGCCATGTCCTGTCTCTCCTTCCTTCCAGTGTTCCTGTATATGGTTTAGATAGGAGTGACACTATGATAAAGAATCCTGATTCCAGCCTGCTGTAGCTTGATCAGATTGTCAGCTTTAGTACTTTTCCAGTGGCAGGGAAAAGGGTTTGGTTTTATTTTCATTTATTTTTTTTTTCCCCTTGCTTCAGCACAGTCTCTTTCCTGCTCTGGAAAGTCTGGCTTTGCAGCAGCCCAGTGTCAGGGCTCTGGCAGCTGTTGGGCCCCTTGAGCCCTCACAGCAACCTGGTGGGCAGAGAAGTTGTGTTCAGGTGGAGGAGCTGCTGGTAACTGTGGGGACACTGAGTGTGCTGTCCGAGTGAGGTCTAGGGATGAGCTGGGTCTAAACACATCTTCCAAATCTGTTAGAGGACAGACTAGGTCATCTTTTATCTTTACCTTATGAGCCTGCAAGGGCTGGGAACCGGGTTCTTTTTTTGCCCTGAGGATGCAGCTGGGAACTTGGCTTTCGGTATGTTTTTGTGGTCACAAGACGTGTTTTTGATGAGGCTGCATGTACCTTTTCCCCTTGCGCATGCGTTTTCTTAGCTGACACTTCCCTCTGTTACCTTCTGCCTGACCCAGTCCTGCTCTGCCTCTCCCCTACACTGGATAGATCTAGTTTCTGCTGCACAACTTCAGAGTTCAATTTTAATCTTGCAGCAGTGGTTTTTCTGAAGCCAAAGTGTTTCAATTACTACTTGAGCTGAAGAGCAATAATCCTCTTCTCTGGAGTAGGAAGTTGCCTGTCTTTATTCTAAATGTACTGGAATATGCATCCTGGCATAACTGTGGAGGTTACAAAATATGACTGCAGCCTTTTGAAGTCCTTTCCTGCAGAAGGAAAATACTCCAAATGCTTTCCATTAGACACTTGCATTTCATTTGGGCAAATGCAACAATCTCAAGATCTTTCCTAATGCTGCTGGGGTTAAAATTGCACTACACTATTTCAGTTAGTTGTTGACTCCTTGGTGACAGTGGGATTAGGAAGCAAAAATTACCGCAGTGGCTGGGGATCCTGCAATAAAAGGTTTAAGAGCCTTTTCTGGCAGAGATGGTTTTGGCAAAGCAGCACAGGTTTCTGACAAACAGCTTCCCTGTTTGCAGGGAGTACAAAGTTGAACTGATAAGCCAAGTTCTTGGAGAGATTATGCAATATTCAAAATAAGAGGGCATGTAACTAATGGTCTGGAAATGATCACACACCTGTGTCCTCTGGATGGTGGCATCAGAACTGCATCTGCTTTCCTGTGTACCCAAAGGATGCTGATCTCACACCAGTTTGCCTGTGATGATGGACTGGGTTGGATGGTGGTAACTGTGGGAGTTGTGGTGTGACTGCGGGTGCCCTCATCGGAAAGGGAATCTTTGGAACGTATGTTTTTCACTAGATATTACATTGAGGGGATGCTTTTTTCCCAAACCTCTGGTGCCTGGAAAACACTTCATTTGGACTTGAACTGGAACAACATAACTGCCCTCCTACTGACCAGCACTGTTCTTCCCCTGGAAGGTGTTAACAGGGAGCTGTGGTGATGATCAGAAGAGCTCAGAAGATGTTATTGGGGCAGGAAAGATGCAGCAAAAGCGAGTGATGGGCTCTGTCAGCCCGTGTTTCACTAACATAGGGATATCTTCAGTGAAACTCTGCAGCCATGAAGGGGCTCTGGCATGCAAGCTCTGGGCAATTAGGTGACAACTTATCACCCCTGGATAACGTTGCTGTCCATGCTGATGCAGTTTCATCCATAGGCAGTGCGTGGACTTCCCTATCCTCCTGGGCTTTTTTTAAAGTCGAATTGTTCTGGTGATTCTGCAGTGCACGGGAATAGTCCTTGTACTTCGCCCATGTTCCTTCTTGCAATCCTTCCTTCAGCAGGCTGAACAGCATGTCTGTTAGAGGCATAAAACAGGGAGGGAAGAGAACATGTGTTAGGAGGTTTTCAGTGCACCTCTGATCAATTTGTGTGCCTGTGACTTCTCTAGAAGACAACCTGTGTACAGTGCCTTCAGCTGGATGAACATTCACTGAGCACTTCTGTTGCCATGTAACATTTTTCACTCCTTGATTGAAACCATTCCCAGCGTTTACTGGTGCTACACATTAGCAGCCTTCATTTTCCTTTTACCTTTCCATTGATTTGCCTCACCTAGTGCTCTAGACCAGCAAGTTCAGCCCAGAGAAGGCGTGGAGGCCAAGGGACTGCTTCCAAAGGCTTCTTTGGGGGCATCTTAGGAGCTAGTCCTCTCTCCCAGATCCATTTTGAACGCTAGTTTGAAGTCTAGCAAATACTTATGTTGAGCTTTGCCTAAGGACCACAGTATTTAGAGGGTGAACTAAATCTTGTGTCTGCCTCATGGAGTTTGCTGAACATCAAGTGGAATGATGAATTTTCTTTCTGCTGGGAGCAGGTTTGTATGCACAGAAGTGTTGGCTGGATCCAGACTATACATTCACTGAGAAGTAGTAAAGGCTTTTAGGCCATTACACTCACTCAGGTTTTTTAACTACTAGACAGTTTTGGGCATAAAGGAAGCAGTGCAGCCTTTCCTCTTATTTTATATCCTTGAAATGTTTTGGGGTTTGTGCTTTTCATGTAAGAAAAAATTTATACAAGTTTTAGCTTTTATAGCTGGTCTGCATGAAAGCAGCATGATTAGGTGTTTCTGGTCAATATTTAAAATGTAATTAGTGCTATAGTCTGCTCAGCATGGCACAGAGTGCCAGGACTCAGCTTTGCATATCAGCCTAGTGTTTCTCAAGCTTTCAGCCATCAAGTTTTGGCAACCAGAAATTCTTGCACGACCTGCAAGATGTTCAGAACACTCCCTGGTTTTTCAAGGGGTTTGTACAGATCTAGCACACTGTGTCAAATTCAAAAAGCCTTAAAATTAAAAATACTTCTATCTTTTTTCTCATTAGCCTTTCATGCAGCTGACACTGTATCACTGCTTAGAAGTTAACAGATGATACAAGTGGAAAACTGAGGTCAGTATCCCAAGAGATCTAGACTAGAGGATGGTAAAAATCATGTGGAGATGCAGCTAAATATAGATTAATGCTGAGAACATTCCTGGATACTTGGGTTTGAAAGGCTGCCACAGCCTCTGTAGTACTGTGAAGTTATAACTCTTTGCTCTGAAATGGTCTCATTGATCTAAGTTTAGCAGGGCACCCACTTACTGGCTGAGTGTCCTTGGTTTGTGGTGGCAACCATGAAATTCTCAGTTTTCTCTTTGGCACATTCACCAACCTAGCACTTAGGTGTGGTTTGTGTTGGTGTGACTCTAGGAAAGAGTGTGCAAAGATAAGAAGAGATCAGAAGACGCTTTGAACAGAGACCATCACATGCTGCATCTGCTCTTGCTGTTCCCTGGACTGTCTGAGCTTCAGCTGTGACAAAGGGCAGAACTGCTCCTGGCCAGAAGCTGCTGGTCTGACGTGTTCTGGTCTGAGCTGAAAAACTGATTTAAGGATTTGACTCTCTTCATATCCATTGTCTGTTACTCAAACAAGTCTCAGTGAGGCACTGAGCTCTTCCTGATGTGCAACATTCCTCTCATTTCCAGTTAGGACAGCTGTGCAGTTACTTACTAATGATCTTAAACCGACCTTCCACATACAAACATCTCAGCTGTTGGCACTATTCTGAGTGTCAGCCTCTGCTCTTTTGTGCTTTGAAGTCTGTGTGTTGCTTTCCCCCGTGACTGCTTGACATTTGGAGCTTGAGAGAGGTGTGACAAGTGACTTGCTGTACCCTCACAGTATCCAGTGGGATATAGAGGTGTATTTATGCACAAACTCAAGGAAGCAGTGGTACAATCATCCTGAAACTTTTTTCCCTAAGTTACTTTCCCCAGCAGCTCCTGAGAACATGAACTGGATGAGCTGCAAGAGGGATGCTGAAGTGACTATAATCAAAACAACTTCATTATCTTGTAAAGCTGTCTAGAATTCATGCCGAGCTCTGAGCACTGCTCTAATCCCACTTGAGATTTGCCTTTTTCATCCCAAAATAAACAGATGCTTCTATAGTAATCTGAGTAGCTGCCCAATGCAGTCACAGAGGGACTTTGGCCTTGCTCACAGTAAGTCTGCATTAGGGTCTAATACTGGTTTTGGAAAGCATTGAAGTTGGCTGAGCAATGAAATACCTTACTCCATCCCACCAAGCCCCCTGCATGCACCTCTGCACCAGCTCACTGCTCTCTGAGTTGGCTGTGACATGTCCTCATGACCCCTTGCAGAGCAGCTGTTAAGCTACAGTTTGGCATGACTTGACTTTTGGAGGATCCCTGAGAATCACAGGTCGTGCAATGTTGTATCATTAGTCATGCTTTGTGACCACTTGCAGTATTGTTAACGTTTTTTTTTCATATCTTGGAACAGAAAGCAATAAAAAAACAACCTATCTGCTGTAGGACAATGATTCTTTATGATCAGATTGGATTACTAAGTGGGGGAGGGAGAAGCTGTAACTGTTTTGGGGTCACTGCCTTGCAGGGCTATGCTTGAGTGCCTTGAGGCCAAGTTGTAAATGCCCCATGTGACGAGTATCCATGCATATCACGTGCTCCCCCTGCTAAAACAGCCTCTCCTGATATCCAGTGGGCCACTGCAGCCTTTCTTGCATGTCTTGTTTATCAGTGGCTGTACTTAAATAACAGCACAATGAGGAAAACGTTAAGGTTGTCAAAGTACCTGTACGTGTCTTGAGCATGTGTGCTCTACTCCAGCTTCATTCTGCTCTATAGCTCTCCATGGATGACTATCCCAGACTTTATCTTCTGGGGCCTCTCCTCTGGTCTCTGTGAGGGGTCTCTGCTGCATTTTCCTGAGACCATACCTCCCAAAACCAGCAGTGAGAATGAACTCTGGTCTGCTACTGCTGGAAGGAAGGTTTCCCTGCACATGCCCCTCTTTTGGCTTCTCTAGGTACGTCTTAGCCTGACTTTGTTCTTGTTATCTGAGTGTCACCCAATGTATATGATATTTTTGTGTATGTGTATAATATTTCTATGTTTGCTGACTCTTTTCTGTCCTTTAATAAAAAATTCTGCTCCCCTGTGAGATGTTACTGATGCTTCTCTGTATTGACTAAAATTGCGTTTCTGTGAATGTGAATTTCTGGAATATACCATAACTCAGTTCAGTGGGTGACAGGAAGAGTGAGGCAGGGTGTAACTGCACATCACACTCTGGGTGAACATACACTGGTTTTGTGTCCATGTCCCTGGGTGGGCAGAAAGTAGCTCAAAGCAGGATTTTCAAACATGTTTGTGCCCAAGAGTTTTGCTGTAAGAAGACTATTGAAGTGGACTCAGGTAAGACTTCACAGTGTTGCAAGTCCCCAGTTAGTCCCGTTTTCTGGTATGTCCCATAATTTGGTGCTTTTATTAACTGTACTGAGAGCTAGTGAAGGTTAAAATGCTCTTGGAGGGGTCTGAGCGTGCATTAACTGTGAAAGCTGAAACATTGGAAGCTGGTCAGAGCCTTACAGGAGATGAGGAGGAGGATGACAAAAACTGCTCTGTTGCACAAGTAGTTGGAGGTTCCTAGGAAAACTACTGCCACTGTAATAACTCTAATTGTTTGGGCCTGGGAGAAAATGCCAGCATAGCCAGGACTTCTGCTGTGGTCTTGGGACAGCTGTGCTGATGGAGGCAGATGCATTCTTGTTGAGATCTGGCACGGGAAAGGGAGTGTTGTCCCTTCCACAGATGACAAGAGGCTTTTCCAGCTGCCCTGGCACTAGAAGACTTGCCTTGTAATCATGAGTGACTAAGCTGTGACTGGTTTTACTGGGATGAAGCAGGGACTGAAATGGGCTGGGCTTGCATCAAGGAAATGGAACTATGAGAAAGGCTTTAGGTTGTGGTGCTGGTGTTGCCTGGCCTCAACAGGGACAAGAAGACCTTTGTCCTGCTACATCCCCTTTGTTATTGTGAAGGTATGAAATGCTGTCATGATGGAAATTTGAACGTGAAATTCCCTGTCTTCCACACAGTAACTTTTCCTGCAGAGATGAATCCTTTGATAGCAAGAGTTAAGTACTCTCTGTAGGTGAAATACTCTTTAAAGTAGTTGATGCCTTCTTAGAGGCCTTGGCATTTGGACTATAGACTGTGCATGTCCTCAGACTTCCCTGAAGGATGAGGAAACAAGAAAGTTAAGGGGTGGAAATAAAATGAGAGCCATGCTTTGCTCTCTGGCAGTGGGAGCCAGCTCGGTTGTCTTTCCTGGGACCATCAGTCTGAAAGCAGGAGCTTCCACATGTGAAGCAAGTCAGATTTGGGCACCCCTCCCCAAACCTGGCTGTGGCTTTCGTGCTGAGCTGGACTGAAAGAGGATTGATGAGGTTGATGTGACTCCAATAAGCTGCTCTGAAGACCTGCAAGCTTCAGGCATTTTTCCTCAATTCCTTTTTGTGTAGTTGACTTTGGCCAGGTGCCTTGCAAGTTACAAATGTCTTGTGGAAAGTGGTATCTGTGGTAAGCTGGGGGTAGGAAGGAGGTGTGCTGGCATACTGTGCCATGACCAGATTTCCTCACCTATTCCTTCACTGTGGGCAGTTGAAGTAATAAATTTGGTCTTATCCTGTATTGTTGCCTTGCTTTTGTGATAGTGCTGCCAAGGGTCTTTCCTTAAAGCTGCTTTGTTGCACTAAGGAAACTTCCGTGTTTGAGGGCAGATGGTGGAGCTGGGAAATGATCTTCTGTATCCTTGCTCTGGCACATCTCACGGAGATGCATCTATGTTGTGGTGCAGATGCTTGTATTTACCACGAACCAGCTGCTTACTGCAAGGGACTTACCTCAGTTCTCATAAACAGGCCCTTCTTGCTGTCCTGGAGATTGCAATCATCTCCATGGTGAGAGCTGCACAAACAGAAGGGAAGATAATGACCTTGCAGATTAAAGGGCAAAAGGAGGTTTCCTAGTACATGAAGCTTGTGCTGATTGCCCTGGTTCTAGATTGAACCAGGAAAAGTAGGCTGCAAACAGAAGGGCTCTTCAAAAATCATAAGGCCAGGAGGTGCATTAGTCATCCTGACAGTGTGGAGAGAAAAGAGCAGCACCTGTTTGAGGAACTAAGGTGTGGATTTGATTTGTTCATGGACGTGCCCTTTGAGCATATTTGAGAGGCAGTAAGCCCATCTCATAAAAACTACCCAAATCTGCCTTTAACTGGCTCTGTTAGCTGCCTTTGATGTGGATAAAGGGAAGCAGGGCTGCACTGTGTCCTCCTTGTTAGCTCGGAAATACAAAGACCAGCAGCATCCCAGTGCCTGTCTGGCAGAGCCTTGCTGTCCCTCCCCTCAGGGCAGTCCCAGGGTGCTGGCCTTAAGTTCCCTTTCTTCAGTACTTAAGTACATGTGGGAAGCCTGACCTTCAGCAGAGCTCTGACTCCAGATGTGCACAGCTCCTTCTGCCATTCTAGTTCAGTCTTAATCTCCTTTGTTTTGGAGCACCTTTGTTTTGGAGAAGCCGAGGAGCTTCTTCAGGTCTTTTCCATCATCCAAGTTTGTAGAGTTAGTTTTTAGAGTTAGTTTTCTAGCAGTGAAAGCAAGGGAGTGTAAAATGCTGGATACTCTGCTCTTCCAGATCTATGCCTCTTCCCTGTGCTGCTGAGGGACATTTGCAAAGGAAACTTCTGCTGACTGAAAAAACCCCTCATCTCACTTGATGGTTTTCAGGTTCTCAGCTTGGTTGTCTTGTGGCTTAGCTGATGGTGAAGGTGCCTAGAGCATCACTCCCATCCTTGCTGGGGACACTTGGTATTTACGTGAATGCCTTGATCCCTTGCTTGGACCTTCTACCTGGAGAAGGCCACCAGCTTTTCATGCATTCCAAGTCTTCAGGCCAGCTGTGTCTCCTTCTCTGGCTGGTTTGGGAGAACTGGGAGGTGTTCTTTCCCTTCTACTCAGCACTAGTGGAGGCCTCACCTCTTGTGCTGTGCCCAATTCTGGGCTTCTTGGTGCAGGAGAAACATGGACATACAGGAGGGAAGGGCCACAAAGGGCTTGTGTTGGTGGAACTTTTGTTGAGTGCTGTGATTCCAGACTGAATGTCCCATTGCTACAGTGCCAAAGACTGAATCTGCTAATCCACATAAGTGGAGAACTGGGTTAGGGATGTTCTAACTTGGACTAATGCAAAGAAATTTGTAGGATTTGGTGGTAAAGGTGTGAAAAACCCTGTGTGTAGTTTCATGAGAGTGTGAATGAAGGTTGTGCCAGACCTGTTGTTTTTGGAAGAGAGTGGGGCTGCAGAAATGTGACCCTTCTTCCTTTCTCTTGGCAAGATGGAGCAGTGTTACTGGCACTGAAGCTGAGCTCAACTCAGGCTATCTGCACATTCCTCTTTCCCAATGTCCTGATGTCCTACCACGTACACTTTTGCACGTGCTCTCTGTAGAGCATGACAAAGTGAGTAGAACAGTAGAAATGCTGAAAGGGCAAATGTTCCCAGCTACCTTGTGGGAGGGTGTGGGAAAGCTCTTGGAGATGTGGGGGAGTAGAATGAGAGACAGCAGGCAAATGACCATGGGGGAACATTAGGAAAAGACTTTTCGTTGTGAGTGTGGTCAGACACTGAAGCAGAGCCCTGTAGAGTTTGTTAGATATATGAATTACTTGCAAGTAATTCAGAGTTCATCTGGACAAAGGCCTGAGCCACTGGAGCTGGCCATGCTCCGAGTGGGGTGTTGGGTCAGAGACCTCCAGAAGTCCCTTCCACTGTGAGTGACTTTGTGATGATATTAACAGGACAGAGGAAGAGGAGATATGCTAGAAGTAGCTTATGGAAAATAAGTTTATGTGCCTTTCAGAAGTACCAGATATGTCATTTAAATGTAAGAAAAAAAAATTATGTTGATGAAATCAAGAGAGCTGCGGGCAATTACAGTACAAGTGTGAAAGATTTTATTAGTGAATCAGATACATGTTTAAATTGGCGATAACACACTTTGGCTCCTTCCTCTGTGATGTCCTTCCTTCCACCTTAATACCCAAACTTAACAGTGACAGAGTATATAGTGTTGACTTCAGTCTTCAAAAGTTGACAAAACTGAAAAGGCATTTGTTGTTCTGTACTGAGATTGACCCACTATTTGCTGATCTTTCAAATTAGGAGACCCAATTGAAACACAGCTTTCCGTGGTCCTGATGGTTTAAACATGCTTAGGTGGTACAGTTGCAGAAGAACATCCTCAGGTTGTTCAGTTTCAGCCTGCGATAACATCTCAATACCAAGCTAGCTCAGGCTTGCAAGGGTCTAGATGTGGCAGAGCAGAGCTTAGTGTGGGCTGAGACATCCTGGTCTTCGGCACAACAAACTAGAGCTCCCTCAGAGCAAGTGGGTGTAATCCACCATGCAAACATGTTCTTGCATCACTTGAAATTCAATAGCATGTAGGTATTTTTTTTAAGGAGTTGTCTGGCACCTGCCTGCATCATGAGTCACCTTTGATAATGTGCCTCTTTGAGCCCTGTTTTTAAAGGTATTCATTTGCTTCCACTGACAGGGAGTCTGGAATGGAGGGCTCTTACTGGCAGCTCTGCAAATTGAGCATCAGTTGTTTCTAGTGTTTAACAGCAGAATAGGTGGTCATTTTAGAGAGTTCTTAAGTATATTTCTATGACTTCATGGTGGTTTTTACTGCAGAGTTGCTAAGAAAGGAAAATACTCATTTGTATGCTGCAAAGCACAGGCAAGAAGCCAGATCTGTGCTATTACAATATCTGATCTCTGTAAGGCAAACATCCTTTTGAAAGAAGCTAATGTTTCTGTCTATTCAATTCTGATTCACAGTTCAGCACTTTCCTCACTCAAACACCCTGGGGAAGAGTTAACAGTATTTTTCTCTTCTCCTTTTATCCTTATTCCTGGATTAAGTTAAGAAATTGTTGGTTCATGTTACGGCCCTTTTTTCCCCTTGCAGTAAATCTTCTACAATATTTTTTGCTATTGGTATGGTGCATGTCACGTATACCACTGTTCACATCAGGCTGAAATTAATTATTTTTATGACAAACATTCAGGTTGTATGTGAATTGTACCATAAGGGGTATATGTTGTTAACTAATGCATATGTGCACATATCTTAGAGTGAGCTTTTCATCAAAGTCAAAGAATTGCTCTTAACCTGAAAATTTTCTTGATTATTTTTTCCCTTCTGTTTATGAAGACAGATCATAATATTTAATATAGTCATTAGTAGAATCTCAGCAGTATTTTTTATCTGCTGTTCACTTCCTGCCTATGCCTCACAAACACTTTTGAAAAAAATCAAATTACAAGAGTCATGAGGTGTAGTCTTTCTTTCTGAGAGGATATGACTATTAAAAGGATCTTTAATTGTGTGAATACAAACTTTAAAATTATTTTTCTATAAATACCATGCAAAATGCAGTTCATATTTATCACTTGTATTCCTGCCAGGAAATTTAATTGCTGTTCACAGAGAGCAAGTATGGAGAAACAATTTCATTTAAATATTTAAACCTTTCCTATATCTGCTCCATCTATAAAGAAAAGCCAAACAAAACAACCCAAGACCAAATACACAAACCTCTTATAATTAGAAGGACTTTGCCTTTATCAACACAAAGGCTAGTCATGTCTTTCTCATCAGTCTGCTTATGCTTTCTCTAACACAGCAGTTGCCCTCAACCTACACCTGTAGTGTCCGTAAGGGTCCCTTGTCTTTCCAGACGAACAGACACAAGAGGTAATTATTCTTGTGATGATCCTTCAGATGAAGTCTGGGGAGCATTTTGGATGCACAGCACAAGCCTCTCCCTGCTGAACCAACATTTCCAGCATGCTGAAATGCTGAATAAATAACTTCCCTCCAAAATCAATGCATGTTATATATTGTTCCTTCATTTAAATAACATGTTGTTTATCTCAGGGCTTCAGGGTTATGCTGTGTAATGTGAGGGCAAGTTATCCCTGCATGATTTTAAGCTTCATTTTCAGCCCTGCTAGGGCAGCATAAGCTATTTAGAAATCTTTTTCCTCCAAACACTTTTGCTTGGTCACACTGTGGCTTTACTGACAAATTCTCCATTCTGTGAGTGACAGCCCACAGCAGCATCTGGTAGTGAATTTAAGTCCTTACCAGCCAGTCTTTCCTTCCAAGCAGAGGTCAAAGGCCCTGCTGCTCGTGTAGAGCCTTTCTACTGTAAACACCTCATGGAGTGGTACCTGCTGAAGCACCACAATGTTCAGTCAGGGGAGAACAGGGCTAAAGAGGCTCTGAGCTCCTGGTCTGGGGCTGCTGCTAGAGATGTGGCTGCCCGAGCAAAGGCATCCCAGTCTGTATGGGTTTGTCTGCTTCTACCCCACCCTAGGTCACATCTCTCAGCACTGCTGGAAGGGACTTGTACAACAGCTGTGCCTCACAAGCTCAGCTTCCCAGAGTAGGAACTGCCAGGTTAAAAGCTTCAATAGTTCTTTTATGATGTTACAGCAAGAGCCTTTTGCAGGAGGTATAACTGCTTCTGGATGCCTGTGGTTCCATAGATACATTTTAGCAAAGATGTCGGAGTTGCACAGTTTGCCTGGCACCTGACTACAATCCTGCCATCAGTCCCTGGGATCTAAGCGCGGGCAACAGGCTGTATTTCATTACATGTTTGTATTTGAATTGAGACTTAGTTTTCTTTTATAGAGAAAGTACAGCATTAATGTTTTGTTAACATTGATATATTGAAGCTGGAACAGCACAGCTCAATAGATGCTAATGAACTTTGTAGAAATGGAAAAGACATATGAGCGCTCACCTGGTTCCAACCTTGGCCAGCTGCACCCAGTAGGAGGGGAGGTTTGCTTGTAGGATACGTACAGGTGTCATCAGCCCTCTCCAAAGAAAGTGCTCAACATCTCTGCATATACTGACAAAGGAAAATGCCTCTCTAGCTGTCAATCCTTTAGCCTCCTACGAGAGGAGAAAAATTGCTCTGGTTTGTTGTGACTACATACTAGTTTAACTGGGTTTTACAACCAAATATTTTACCCACACAGAAAATAAATTTCAAAAGTCAAACATAACAGTGAATTGAAAGAATACATGTGGCACTAGGAAAATTGCATCAGCAACAGTAGAGAGAAAAATGTCTCCTGGATTTTTTTATTTTGAAAGATGTTATTTACTTCTTTCTAAACAATTAAGCTTGCTTTGAAAGGATACATTAAAAAACAGGGAAGGAATGCATTCCTTTAAAGATTTGCAGTTTTATTCCTCGCTGAAGGTCATGAATTTTGGCTCTCATTGACTTAGTCAGAAAGAGACTTAAAAAAACAACCTAAGCAGTACTGAGCAGTCAGTTTATCCCTGAGCATCTATAAAGGAGGAAATGTTTCTTATAAATTAATATTCCTCATCTCTAAGAAGCTTTCTCTCTGATTCATATGGGTCAAAAAAGTTCCTCTCATGAAAACAATTTAGAAAATTCAAAGGTAATCTAATTCTAGGCTCTCTGCCATCCAGGTGCTTGTACTCAGCAGGAAAAAAAAAATCTCCTTAATCCTTTTTGTTTTTATAATTATTTGTTTTTCCTTTTCCCAGCAGTTCTTCTGTCAAGCAGAAAAGTTACCATATCCAATTACACTTTTTTGTTGTTGCCTTTAAAATCTTCATGTCCCTTCAGTTATCTATTAACTCAAGATTAATCACTTGATTAAGTTCACGTTTATTCTCACTAATAGCCACCAGCCGTTTGGTGGCATGTTCTTAGTTTTTTTGTGTGACAAATAGATATGTGTGATCGCATGGCAGGGAAAAGAGGGTGGACTAGAGAGAAAGCAAGAGCAAGAACACCAGCATCACATTTAGCATGGTAAATGCCATGGCATTTTGGAAAGACTGGCTTCCACATGTGATCATCTAATAGCTTCTGATCTATGTTGCTGTGTGTTTCATTGTTTAGGTAACAGAGGCCGACAGGAAGGGCACTTCTTGGCAGTTAATCATCACTGTCATTGACCCAGCCAATCAGTCAGTAACTGGAAATATCTGACCTTTATGGCTTCCTTCCTTTGATGATTCTCTTTAATAATTTATTTTTTTAACCTTTCCTGTTGGATCTAAGACTGTGTGCTTTGATATTAATGCAATGTGCCATAATAGAATGCAGAGATTTTTTTCCTCAGACTGTTCCTTACAGTTATTGTGACCAAAGGGAAAGCAAGATTTTGTTCTGAAAGCTCGATCATATTTACACTGTTTTCTAATGTTTCCCTTTCCATCTCTTAGCTTTGCTGGAGCAGCTATGACTTTGTACTGTCCACTGCATCTTATCTTCAGAATTCAGTTCAGAAAAAACCTGAATTTGTTAATGATTGTTTGCTTAAGGTCTTCTACAATATGAGTATTTTAACCTAGGCGGTTTAAGGGTGTCCAAAATTTACTTTCTCTGGCAAAAATACACCAGTTGATGAAGACCAGCCTTTCTTTGGAAAGAGGTTATGAACAAAATTTTAGTTTTCAGATTACTTGCAGTTTATTTTGTAAGTCATTGTGAGCTCAAATGTTGGCAGGAACAGAAATCAATTTACTAGAATGTATCACATTCATAATGTTCATAATAAATATACTATTATATTATATACGTAATATAAATACTTTGCTTTCTTAGTAATTTTTTGAATAGTTGCATTTATTAGAGTAAATATTTATATACTTATGGTTAGAGATAAACATTTTGATTTATTTAGGCACATATGAAATCAAAACAGAACCTCAGATTTACAAAGTGTGCTTTCATCTAATAATTTTCTTAAAAATCATAGCTAGTCAGTAAAGTCACTGAAGGTCATTTTGAACTTGATAGCTCTCAGTGATGAAGTATAGAGTTTGAGCCAAGAATGTGCTACTACTGCTCTGACCTGCTGGACCCTTGGAGTGATGGCTTTGCTCTCCATGAGTTTGCTTCCACATTAGCTGTGCAGCCAAGCACAGCAAATATGGGGCAAGTTAACTCAGTGACCAAATTGACTTCCATGGTCATATTTTGTTTTGTCTTCTCATTAAGCCTATTTCATGTAGAGCATAACATCCGCTGTAATCCACAAGAAAAAAGGCCAGTCCAAGGGCACTGAACCAGTCACGTTGAAAATGGAAAGTAGCACAAGTCCTATGATTTCAATGGCCAGCAGTCTCTGGTAAGTCTATTAACATGGTGCTTCTAGCTCGAAAGATGCAAGAAGGTTAACGTTTGTTAACATACTCCGCTGTTCTTTTGATGAAACTCGTACATACTCTGTCCTGCCCAGTGTGGAATCTCTGTACTTGTCTCAAGCATCACAGAGGATGTTACAGTTGTTTATGAACTGTATCTTTAAGCAATAGATTTTATGTATTATAGTTTTCAGGTGAATTTGGACAATATTTCTGAAGTGATATGAAACTTACTTCTTGATGCTTTTTGAATTATTGTTTGTGAAGTGTTTGTTGAAGTTACTATGCTGCGGAGAATCACTGAAAAATTACCTATCTCTGAAAAAACTAAAAACCAGAGATACTGCAGTAATTTTCTATATCTAAACCAATATGATGTTGGTACAGTACACTAAGAGCATTGTGTCCATGACAGTAGGCTTTCTTTTCTGGGGCCAAGAAGCCAATGAGCAAGATGAACTGATGTTCAAAATGCCCAGCCCCCTTTCACTTTTAAAAATTGGTAGAACAAAGCTGTGTATCTCGTGCACTGCACAGATCCCTGCCCCGATGTTCTTGGTAACCCTGTCCATTCCCTGTCTTCCGTGGTGACAATTATGATGATGCTGTGAAGTGCCTTGAGACCAGATGGAGAAAAATGCCACCCCTGAGATGCTGCTAAATAACCCCACCAAAGCCTGCTCCCTGCCTGCATGGGAGAGCCATACGTGCTGTGCCTGAGGAAGGAGACGCTGGGGAGCAAGCTTCGGTTTGCAACTCAGATAATTAAACATTAATGAAGTCCTTTCAAAAGAGGGAGCTTTGCTTCGCGCTTCCGTACACTTAAATCCAATCTGTAAATGTTTGTTTTCTCCATTTTAGCTTTTTAATTTATTCCTCAATTTTCTAGCCTCCAAAATGATAATAAAATGTACTAGATTTGAAATAGAAGTCTCCAAACAGTATTTTGGCAATCTGTTAGGAGTTGGAATACCTATGGATTACCCTTTAAATCTAAATTATTGGCACTCATGAGAGATTATTTCCATTTATTTTGTTTTACTGTGTAATATTTTGCAGCTATGGCTGCGCTGCTGTTATTAACTTGTGACAGTTCTAAACCCTGGTAGGTGATTAGATCATTTACTGTGTAAAATTCAGGCCTCCAAAGTAAGATGGTGCTAATAAGTTTAGCCATAGGAGTCCCAGCTGCTCATCCTCTCCAAAGATTTGACCCCTCCTATATTGGATAAATACCAACAGAAATTTAGTTTGCAATTGGAAACAGTTACTGGAATATATTTTTTATTGACTTGCTATAATAGAGATAAGATACAAAAAACATTGGCACAGCACAGGATCATTTTAATTTTTACAAAGAACTTAATGACAGGAAAATAGTCTTTCCACATACAGAGATAGTTTACATATTGCAAACATGCTTTCAATCATTTGGAAGGAAAGTACTTTTCTCAGCTGAAGTTAATTCCTTTTTATATTAGCATGAATCATTTATGTACCATTAAAAATAAGATAGATCTCTATGTCTAATGGCAGCCAGCTTCGGTGAAAAATAATTTTGCAACTTGGGCATTCAGGAGATAGGGTATTGCCACAAAGTCACTGCTGATCCTCAGGCAAGTCATTCCATCAGATTTCTTGCCTGTAAAGTGAGACAAGTCATCCTGCATACCTAAGGTAGGATTTTCTTCTTTTTTTTCCTGTCTCCATATCCTTTTTCTTTAGATGGATTTGAATTTATTCACTTAGGAAAAAAGCAAACCAATGCTTCCTCAAGAAGCACTCACACAAATATTTCACAGAATATCCTGAGTTGGAAGGGACTCACAAGGACCATTGCACCCCACTCTTAAGTGAATTGCCCACACAGGGATTGAATCCACAACTTTGATGTTAACACCATTCTCTAACCAATTGAGCTAATCTAAACAGGCTTAAGCCAAAAATTGAGAACTGTGAAGTCTAGCACCAGTTTCCACAGACAGGAGAAGGTGAGGACAGAGAGAAACTTGGTCATTCACTGCAGATTGTGAAGATCTTTTTTTCTGGATAGCTGAAGCATGGCTTCCACCAAAGCCTTTCTAAGCCCAGCTGCAGACACCATTTATGAAGGCATTACTTCCTGTTCAGACAGCTTCCCTGCAACTGATCAGAGTTGGTAGTAGCTTGAATTATGAAAGGTTATGTCTTTACAGAGTTTTATAAATGTAGATTGCCATTGTAACCACACACAACAAACACCAGCTTTCTTAGTTAAGTCAGTGACCAAGATGAAAGAAGATCCCAGAACTGGTGGTTTCAAGTCCTTCATTTAACATCCAATAATACCTCTTTCCTTTGACACTCACAATATTTGATTTGGAGTATAAAAACTTATTACTCTGGCTGTGTTATGTCTATTGAGGGCACATCTAATGCATTTTTACTGTCCTAGCCCAACTGATACAGACACAACTGAAATAAAAAAATTATTTAGGGAAGTAGGTAAATATGTAAAACCAGAAGAAGCCATCCAGAACTTCAGTTCCTACTAACCTACACAAAAATACTGGAGGAAATGTTAAGTTTATTTTCTCAAACTATCCCTTCTAACCATAAGTCAATGACACCAGTTAATTCAAATAACAATTAGAACAGCAATTTAGAGAAGTGATTTTAACTTCTCACCATTATCCTATGATAGCAGAACATGCAAGGGATGAACTTCTCTCTTTAAACAGTAATTATTTCTATTTGGTGGCTATGCTTACAGCCTGATGTATACAGACTGATCTAAGTTGTTTTCTTTATAAGAAAAAAGAAAAAATATATAAAATGAGTTGCAACAGAAGAGCAATTGACCTTAGAAAAAATACAGGAAGAGAGCACAGGGACACTTTCTCATACTGGAAGCAACAAAGAATGACTTGTTCAAGCATTCTGTCTGCCCTTCAAAATGAAATTCATATGATCAGACATCCATGCAAGTGATCAGACATCCGTGCACACTGTGGTATGTGGTCTTTGCACATTTTCGTCAGTCACATCAACTAACCAGCTTGCTCTATAAAGACCAATTAAAAAAAAAAAAATTCCTTATGCTCCCAATAAGGGTGTTACATTATCTACATTATCAGCATTTGCAGCAACATCACACCAGCCTGAATCTCCTCGGAGCTCACAAAACTAGCTGAGCCAGGTCTTGTTGGCAGGGAGATGGCAAACTTCCAGCAGCTCCCAGGTGCTGCAAAGTTCAGCAGCAATTAAAGATGTGCCACTCTTCATCTCCGAGCCAAGACTCTTTGCCTCCAAGCCAAGACCATGCTGGCTTGTAAAGACCCAGAATAAAGCTAGGAATATACTGTCAGCTTTTGGACACAATGTAAAACTGAAGTCCTGGCTACATGTGGTCATTAAAAATCTCTTCAACCCCTTGGAAGACATAGTGCAATAAGTCCTTTATCCTGGACAGATGCCACTCAGGTTTACTGCCTCATCTGACAGCTGATATTCCCTCTGTAGCCTCTAGTGAGTGTGGTGGTCTGGCTTTGTGGACAGGGCTGGTGGGTGTGAGCTCTGCCTCTTGTATGGCTTTCAGCCTCTGTGTACCCTGTGTAACAGTGTGTTCTTCAGCTTTCAGGCTTGCCTGAGAATCGTAGCAATGAGAGCATACAATTAAAGTTAACATGAGGAAGAGAGGTTACCTCATTACTTGAGAACCATTGTCACATAGGAGTTTCGTGGAATATTCTAAACTTTTACATGTGAAATCTGTTTAACACTCCATTCAACCATTTCAGAACTGATTACCTCTTACAGTTTTAGTTTGTTCCAAAGATATTTTAGAATATGTGAAGTTAACTATCCTTTGAGTTCCTATCCCCTGCAGACTGGACTGAAAATCAAATAGAGTCATAGAATTATCTATGCTGGAAAAGATCTACAAGACCTTTGAGTTCAACCATTGTCCAGGGGCTAACAAATCCAACACTATACCATGTCCCTAACTGCCACAGCTACATACCTTTTAAATACCTCAAGGGATGGTGACTCAACCACTTCCCTGGGTAGCCTGTACCAATGCCTGACTACCATTTCAGTGAAGAAAATTTTCCCAATATCCAACCTGAATGTCCCCCACTGCAACTTGAAGCCATTTCCTCTCATCCTATCGCTGGTTGCCTGCGGGGAGAGGCCGACCCTCACCCGGCTACAAACTCCTTGCAGGTAGTTGTAGAGAGTGGCAAGGTTCCCCCTGGGCCTCCTCTTCTCCAGGGCTAAACAACCCTAGTCCCCTCATAGGACTTGTGCTCCAGATCTGTCACCAGCTCCGTTGCCCTTCTCTGGACTCACTCCAGCACCTCAATGTCTTTCTTGTAGTGAGAGGCCCAAACCTGAACACAAGTTTCAAGGTGCGGCCTCACCAGTGCCGAATACATGTGGATGATCACTGTCCTAGTCCTGCTGGCCACACTATCTCTGACAAAAGGCAGGATGATAGAGCAGCATACACAGTTTGCATTGTGACTACTCAGCATCCACAGTCATAGAAATGAAGCATTTTTTATCTGCTGACTGATAAAGTGGGTAACTGAATAGTGTATGTCCATCTCTGTAGTTACAGCATGGAAAGTGAAAGGTGTGAATGGTAAATGCTCTGAGGTCTCTAAATTATCTAAAGCAGTCTTTTAGTAACTGTAAAATGGTTACAGTCTTACCAACTGCATTACAACCAACACTGTGCATCCAATTGAAAAATTGGGGTTTGGTAGTTCCCAGTGCAATATCCTTCAATTTTGTGCTCCTACTGGATTTTGGATGACACAATAAAGCTTTTACTGGTTTCCAAACATATATATAGTGCCCCTTCAGAGCTCCAGGTCAGTATATGTTAGAAAGAAGAGAGGAAAGCTTTGTGGACTGGCTGCACAGCTGGAAAGAAAAAAAGTATTTAAAAGAGCCATTGAACTATTTCAAAGCCATTGAAGTATTTCAGGCACATGGTATGATTTTTGGGGTTGTCCTGTGCAGAGTCAGGAGCTGGACTTCAATGATCCTTACGGGTCACTTCAAGCTCATGATATTCTATGATTTTATAATTTAGAAGTTACAAAAAATATGGCAGAGGTCAAGTAGTCAGGAAAGTTGATTCTCAAATGGTCAATCAAGGGTAAAAAAAAAAGTAAAATCTATCACCATGATCTATCTGCACTTCCCCATCTGGATATCACCACTGAATTCACAAATTGTTGCTAGAAGGTCCAGGAATAATGTGATAAAACAAATAAGGGAACGAAGGTTTGGACTGGAATACAAATCATTTTTATCTAAGTTAATTGGAAACTTATGGGGAACAAATTGCTACCTGCATTCTTTTTAGTCATACCAATAACAAATCAATAAATTAATACAAAACCTAAGTGAAGTGGAGCACTGCTTTCCACAGCTCCTGCAAATACCAGGAACCACTCTATTTCTCTTCCACATGGTCTCATTAAAAGTATTTTTTAAATTCCATTTCACAGCTTTAGTGTTTTAAAAATGTGGTTACCCTTAATTCCTTTCAATAGACAGAAACAAGAGATCTTCAGAAAGCCATTCATCTCATCCTATCATCCTAAGACAGGCATCAAGACAGGTCAGTATATGTCTTCTGAAGATGTTTCTATGAACTATAAAGAGAGTAGACTTAGATATCCAAGTTTTAGAAGTCTGTAATTAGACAAGATGATTTTCACTCATCAAGCTACTTTTAGACAACATACACCCTTTTTTGTTTCTTATGACATAAAATCTCAACTGCTTAAGTTAGAAAAATACACTGTACCCTTGCTAATTCTAAAATCCAGTGTACAGAAAGATGGACATTATTCTTTTTCAACCCTGACAAACTCAGGCCTTTCCTTTTTCCCCTGCTTGAAATGCCAGAATAGTAGAGGGACATTGCTTACTCTGTATTTCCAGTTGTAACTCAAAGCAAAAGTGTCTGAAAACTCATGAAAAACATTACTTGTCACATTTTCAGCTCACATTCAGAAATTTCCAGTTCATGTATGATTCAAAGGATCATCTAAATATTAGGATGCCTGTCCAAACTAAAATCAAATTCCAGACGTTGAGAGTGATCTGTCATTGATGATACTAATGCCATGAAGAAAACCTCAGTTATCTCACTCGTGATGAAATACTAAGAATAACAGCAGTAAAAACGGCACTCACAGAATTTATAGTGTTTTAAAGCTATGAGCTACCAGGAAGATGAGCAAGGAATATGGGAGACATTTTCCATTATTGATATTAGGAGCTATACTCTGCGCCTTGCTGAAAACATACCTCTCCTATACAGTCCACAGAGAGTCAGATATTGGCATCTGTCATATTGTCATTGACCCAAACAATTGCATGTGTCAGTTCAAATTGCTCGTCGAACAGCAATACCTTACTCATTTCATGCTCCTCTCCTTTTTCTCTGTATCATTCCTTTGTTGTGACCCTTTCTGTTAGAGATGTTAGTTTTAAAGCCAGTATGAGATTAACTGCATAATGCTCCCCTTTCAAGCCTGCCTTTGCTTTATCTCCATCCAGCTGAGCTGGATACCAGGATGTACCAAGCCCCCCCTGCCAGGGTTGGCCACATCTCCCTGTAGCCTGTTTGCATAACAGATCACTTCTCTTTCTAATATGACCACAATAAGAAGAGGGGCCACATTGTTTCCAGAAATAAACCAGATTACTTTAATCCTAAACCTACTGCAGTGCCAACATAATAATTCTCTTTTTAAACCACATGTTTAACCATTTCTAAGGAGGCTAAAATAGCTAGTCATTTGGGTGTATGTTATTACTGTTTAAGTAACAGTCCTCAGCAGGGTTTATTAGGGGTTTGGGTTTTTTCTCCCCAGTTTAAACAAATACATTCAGAAAAAAAAAAAGAAAAATCAGAATACTGCACAACTATCTGCTGGTCTTCTTAAAACAAGCATATTTAGAGTTTTCTCTCAGTCTGTCACTGTTTCTCCACCCAATCATTACTCAAAAGTATATTCACCTTCTTTCAAGGAACTGTTATTACTACCACTATTCCAGGCAGTTCTGACTTCTTCCCTTCGGGCTACACTGTAATAAAACAAGACAAATACTGCAGTATTGTCTTCTTAAAAAGGAATAAGATTTTAACATGAATGGTATTTGCAAATAAAATTCACTTCTTTTATGTCTCTATAAACTACGTTTCTAGTAATTCAAGTCCTGTAAACCAGTCATTTACATTCTCTACAGTCAACATGTATAGGAACTTCCTGAGGGTAATTTGTCCCCTGCTAAGATGGGTGCTCAATGCACCTATCTTTATTCATTAATAAATGAATGCCTACTTTATTCATCAATAAATGCAGGACCTCGATGAATTGGGTTAAACTTGGCATGTAAGATTTGTCAAGATCAGGTTGTAGGAGATGAGATTTACCCAGTGTGTCTGAATACCCTTAAGAATCTCATCTTAAAAAAAAATCCAAAGCAGCTGTTTTCATATAATCTGAAATCATCTTCAAGTGGAAGAGCTGGATCATTTATCACAGTTTAAAATGAAAATGAAAGCAATCATAGAGGAATGAGTTCCCAGTGATTACAGACTTTTTTTCCACTTCTTTGTCCTTTTGAAAAGATAATTGCTCAGACACTGGAACAATGAGTTAGTAGTAGCTTTGATTGTACATTACCCAATAATACCCTGTCTACACACCTAAGAAAGACATGTTTATTATGGTGATATCGTTGCTAAGTACTGCTCAAGCTTCATGTCTTGCTGAAGAGGGTGAAAAGATGAAAAGAAAGAGTTATTTTATCTCATTCTTAAATCTACTTTGATATACAAATTTTATCCTTTCTTGAATAAATTTCAAAATGTCAACTTTCTCAAAGTCTGAAACTGCAAGTGTTCTAAAGCAATGTTTCGTATGGTATATGTAGAGATATCAAAATTAGTGATAAATACCACTACAAATTCACTAACAATAGCATCCTGCTGAAGATATATTGCTATGTTGAACAAGGAAGTATCAGTAGATTTGGGAATTAAAACTCCTACTGAATTCTGTAATTTATTCTGTAATTCTAAAATTACAGAATAAATAATATTATTTCTACTTTTACAGAGTAATATAAACTTGCACAGATGATGTATGTGACGTGAGTTGATTGATTTTTATTTGTCATATGCATTTACTGCATTGGGTTTTCTTGATAGCATCCTCCTTCTGCCCCTCACCTTAGACCCAGAGCAGGTGCTGCAAACCCAAAAGCCTCCCAAAACAGAGGACTTCACTTATCCCATGCTTGCCTGTGATGTCATCAAAGCATTTCCTGATCTCCATCCTCGTTGTATTTTGACACATGTATGCAAGATTAGAGCTAAGAGAAGGAAAATATCTTGGTAATATTAGCAGGTAGAACTTTTGAACTGTTGGAGTAACAGTCCTTTACTCTCAGGTCAGCAAGCAAGCAAAGAATATAGTAGTTTTAGGATATAGAGTTTTCAAAAGTTTAACTCCTGTATTTGACAATTGAATTTTAGCACAGTATGGAAATACTGAGGGAACTCTTATTCCTTTACTGAAATAAACTGGCTCATGACAGCGACCTGTATATAAAGTATGACACAAGAAGAACTACTCTGGAATTAATGTGATATATGAGGGGAATCAGCCAAGACAATAGATGCCTCCAGTTTTCTTTCCAAAATGGCTTCTGCATTTTTAACTTGTTGTGAACTCTTTTTTAAGTTAGTACTTCATCCCCAGGAAACATGATTTATGATGAAACAGTCAAAAGATCATGAAGTCTCAGCCTACTGTAACCATTTATGTTATCCTCAAGCAGCAGTTCAGGCTTTCTGCTATTCAGAAATAAATGAGTGTTTTTATCTGTGTGGAGAATTTGTGAAGCACAAAGGAAAATTCCCAGGTCACAACATTATTTACTTAGTGCTGCAAGGGGAGTTCCCTGGCAGCAAAGGAGAGCTGTGATATGACATGTTCTTAATATTCCTCTTTTCCTATCCTCATTATGTCTCCCGCAGCACTATGGGGGAAGCTCTCATACCCATTCTGGGAAATAAGCACAGCTGGGTGCCTCGCTAGACTGCCTGTACAATAATGCCTCCACACTAAAGCCTGCAGCATGGGGAAAAATAGGTGGAATTAGGGCTATGATTTCATGGTGATTCCAGAAATGTGGTGGGATTGTTCACACAACTGGAGTGTTGTGATGGCTGGATACAAGCTCTTTGGAAAGGACGGTGAGAAGAGTGAATTATGCTCTATGTGAGAGAGCAGCACAGATGCATGGAGCTTTGCTGTGGGATGGGTGATGAAAGAGCTGAGACCCTGTGGGCCTGGATTAAAGGACAAACAAACACAGGTGATGTTGTGAGTATCTGTTACAAACTGCCTAGTCAGGAAGAACTGGATGAGGTCTTCTTTAGACAAATGGGAAAGGCTCCATGTTCACTGGCCCTGGTTCTCATGGGGAACTAGAATCATGGCGATATCGTCTGGTGTGCATCACCACCCGTTGATTCAGTAGATGATGATGGGAGGTATTTTGCTCATGTCATACTTAGGGCCATTTGGGAATGTGAGGCTGGGATCAACCTTGGCTGCAGTGATTATTATGACCAAAGTTTAGAAGCTGGAGAGGAGGGAACAAGGCAAAAAACAGGATTACAAGCCTGGACTACAACAGAGCAGGCTTTGGCCTTTTTCAGAGATCTGCTTGGAAGAATGCCACGCAATATGTCCCTGGAGAAAAGAGGGGTCAAGAGGAGCTGGTTCATTATCAAGGATCACCTTCTCATCCTCAAGGGTGGTCCATACTAATGACAGGAAATCAAGCAAAAGCAGCAGGAGCCCTGCATGGATAAACAAGGAGATCCTAACTCAACTCAGACATGAAAAGGAAACATACAGGGGGGGGAAACAGGAATTTCAATCACATATAAGAGAAAAGTCATCAAATATCAACAGCCTCAGTTTCCGAAAGAAAACCTGGTAGGAGACAGGGAAAGGAATTTCAGCTAAAGAGAGCAGAAAAACAATGCACTCTATGCACTTCATGTGCATTACCTATGGATCTGAGCAGGTTTAATTCTAGCTTGGGATGTATCTGACAGAGGGTAACTTCTACAGAACAAGAGACTTACCATCCTTCGGGACAAAAAGCGATCTGTGTTGTTGGTATTTTAGATAATGTCTCATAATTTTCCCCAGTGCCTTTATATGGATATTGAAAAGAAAGAGTGATTGATGTAGAAG
>WEIV01005211.1:7448-20093 GCA_013390005.1 Calyptomena viridis
CCGTGCGGCCGGCGGGACCCTGGGATCGGGTTTGTGCGGGATGGGTCGGGTCGGGCCGGGTCGGAGAGAGGCCGGTGGCCCCGCGGTGCGGGTGCCCCTGTCCGCATGGCACCGGGCAGGACAGGTGGAAAAAGGGTGTGCGGGATGCCGGCCTCGAACCCCAGTGCAGGGCGGCCGCCTACACTGCCGGGAGCGGCTCACGCAAAGCAGCCCCTGTGACACGAGGAGAGGAGCCATGTCCTCGGGGTGCTGCTATTTATAGCAGCTTGCTCCGATGCTCGCCATTCCTTTGGCACTGGGAATGTGAACTGTGCATAAACAACCGTCCTGTCATGAACTTCCAAGGCCTGGATTCTGACGCATGGACGAGAGATACTGGTGGATTATCGTGTTGGCATCTCTGCCGTGGAAGGAAAGTCTACCAGCACCTTTTATTATTGGGTCAGCTTCCTCTCTGAAACCTTGTGTCACTTCTCAGCAACGAGCCATTTGTCAGGAACCGCAGAACATTTTCCACTGCAAACTCAAACAGATCCCTTGGCTGATACACCCGTATTTGAACGGTTGTGTGAAGAGTTATAGCGACAGTGGGTCCCTCATTTTTGATTTATTTTTCTCCCATGTTGCACACCCTTTTTCTCTTTGCTGATGTGTGATGGTGTATTTGCTTTTGCTGTCCCTTAGTGCTTCTCTTAGCCAGACTTTCTGTGATCCAAATCCATAGTCCATCCAGAATATAGTTTACTCAGGGCAGAAGAGAAAATTGGAAAGCAAGAGCCCTGGTGAAGAACTTTTTCCATCAGGTGCTTTTTCTGTGCTTTCAGATTCACTGAGCCTTACTTGAGTTAGCAGTCACAAAAAACTGCAGGAGTTGCTCTAAATCTGCCTCGATAGATCTAATTCTGCCTTGAGGGCATAGGTGTACCACAGATGAGCTCTCAGAATCCCTTGCAGCCTTACCTAATATTCCATTACATTGTCCCATCATACTTATGGGCACAAAAGGCAGGGTAACAAGAAAAGACACTGAAAGGTGACAGACCAGGCACTTGAGCATTCAGCTCCTCTTGGTTCCCAGTGAGCTGTTCCTCACACTGTAGACAGCCCACCCTTGGATGCAGAGCGTGCAGGGATGTTGTTCATATGCTTTGAAGCAGCCTGTGCCCCAAATCACACATGTCCCCAAGGCACACTTTGCTGAGAACATTAGTGCATTCATCCCAAGAACATGGCCTGGCCTTTCACAGCCTGCTCTCTTCCTGGCAGACTTGAGAGAGAAATCACAAAAGCAACCTATTCTTACATCTGCTCTCATTTCTTTTCCTTGGGCTCTGTATTCATTTTGACACAGGAGTTTTGTGATAGCAAATGACAAGGGACAAGTGCTGGAGGTCTGATGGTTTGTGATAAGCAGCCATTGAAAGCTAATGGCACTTCTGTCCTTCCACTCTAGTGGTACATTAAGGAGCTGGACTAGCCACTGCCTCCGTTTGTTTTGGACACTTTGTTCCTTGCTAATTTGTTAAAACATTCTGCTTGGAGCTTCACAGATGTGACTTTTATTACTTGCTGAATATTTTCTGGATGGTTTGAGGTTAAAAGAAGAAATTGTTGGAAAACAGGAATTAATGAAGCGATGTCATTTTACTTTTGCCTTTCCTTTTCATCAGAACAGTTTGAATTAAGAAGATCCCCTTAATTTCAAACCAACTCACTGAGAACTCTGTCCTGCCCATGGTGGGGACGTGCTGGATGGTAGCACATTTTTAAATCATATGCTGTACTCTAATCTCCAGCCTGCAGAGGCCGAGTAAATTGATCCTATACTTTCTAAGCTAAGCTTAATCTTTTATTGTCTGGCCAGCGTAGTTCACAGAACAGCAAGCTCCATTTTTACTGCAGACAATTGCAAGCACGAAAAGAGAGAATCACTGTTGGTAGAACGTGCAGGTTCCATGGAGTTCTCCTCTTGTCATTCCATTCTAGATGACATCATAAAGCGCCACAGGAAAGAGCAAACAGATTCGAGCATGGCAGGCGACAGCAGGACCCAGCAGGTCAAGAACAGGAGTTCAGCCTACGGGTATGGGCGGCCCCGTTACCGCGCCTGGAAGCAGAGGAATTTACAAGGTACATGGGACCTTGAGACTTCAGAGCCCTGCCAGGCTGGAAAATGCATTTTTGTAACAAAATACAGCTCTTAAATCCTTCTTCTATCTAATTTTTGTGCATGTGTAAGATGTACTTGGGCTCTGATTTGCCTTTCTCTTGGCAACAATGGAATATCAGGGCCCTTTCAGAGCATAATTCATTTTTCTCCCACTCTCTCGTGAATTACTAATTTAAAGTGACTTAATATCTATTCTCTATTCCCCCTGGCTTTGCATATTTTAATTATGCCTCTTCCTAATCCTCATTTTCCCAGAGCAGACTTAAATTACCCAGATTACCCTTTCAGTAACTGTATTTGATAGCTTAGTTATTGGAGCTAAATTGTCACTTTTGCCAAGTGTGCTATTTTATGGTGAGTTTTTTTATAATACTGAGTGATAACACACTTTGTTTTGTTCTACTAGTTTTTACCTACAAAACCAAAGTGATCTGCTGCATGAAATGCCTTCTCTGTAAATTTTTTGTTTAGTAAATGCTAAATTACTTCCTTGAAGATTTTACTGATACTTTGCAACGATGTCTTTGTAATCTTATATTGGAGTGCCAGTGGCACATCAGGACAGTGGGATTGCTGGGAGCAATCCTGCTTGTCTCTGATCTTCCTCCCACCCTCATAATCTTGGTCTCCACCCCATATTGCTTTACTGAGGATCGTTCCTGTTCAAAACAGAATTATGATAATTGCCCTTTGCAAATTGATTTTTCTGTCAAAATACAGGCTATGATATTCTTCCACACTCAAGTGACTCCTGCATCCAGAATCAAATAAATCAAACAAATTATTTTTCTCCTGCATCTAGAATCAAATAAATCAAAGAAATTTTTTTTTCCTTATTCCTTAGATGAAACAACTTTTCTGTTCATTTATAGAATTTTTTCTGCTAGTGTAGTTTTATGGGTTTTCACGGAGTCTGAATTCAGCCCTGCTAAGTGCAGAGACCCACCCTGCTGTGTGATGCTGCTCAGGGAAACTCAGCACGACTGGGAATTGAGCCCATAATTCTTCAGGGGCTCAGTTCCCTTCAGTCCCTGCTGAAATGCAGTCCCTCCTGGGCTGAGATGTGATAACCATTATCAAAATGATGATCAGAGAAGCCCAGCACTGTAATGACAGAGGAGGGAGAACAGTACTATGCTGATTAAACCAGCAAGCAAAGTGCTGTTATCCCTCCTGGAATATGGATTAAACCATCTCCCCAGTGGGGAAAAGATGATTTTTAATGACAAGAAATTTCAATTTAAAATCTCCTTGGAAAAAGAGTCAGCCAGACATAGGGACTTCTCCCCAGGCTGGACTTGTTGAACAGAGGTGTCTCTTGGCCAACCCAGGTGTGCTCAACTCAGGCTCTGAGTGTGCCTGCAGCCATGGGGGGTGTGAGGTTCTTCCTCAGCTGCTGATGCTGTGGGGTTTTATTCAAATGTTCTTACATTATTGAATATCTGCCAGACTTTTTGCAGAGATGGAGCCTCCCATGTGTCACACTTCAGGACACACATGGCAGACTGAGGCCTTGGTCCCCAGCTGGTGTACAGGGGATTCTCTTGGAGGCTGATGGCTGTGTCATGAGTTATTTATGTTGGCTGAGGTGTGCCTGAGTGCACTGCTGAGCAGAGGCTCTCTAATAGGAACAGACTGATGGGCATTTTCTAGTCAGGGCTGTCTTCTGCAGCAGTCCCTCCCATTGCCCTGATGGAATACCCAGGAAAGGCAGCTGAGCTCAGTCTCTTGCTCCAAAGGATATGCCCTCTCCAGGGTGCAAGAGAGCTGTGTTGTGAGGCTTGGTGGCCTGCAGGAGAGCAGTCTGGCAAATAGGCAAGGGATAGGGGCAAATCCAGGGTGGTGGTTGAAGAGAACAAGACAGGGCAAAAACAAACTGGAGAGACAGAAGCAGGATGAAAAATCAAAAGACTGTTAAACACAGCAAGTCCGTGTCAAGTTCAGATGTCAAAAAGAAATAGTTTGCTAAAATTCAGTGTTTGTCAAGGGAGGAACATTTACACACCTGCACTTCCTCAGTGAGAGGGCATCATCTACAAAGGAAATAACTACTGGCCCCACAGAGCCTGTGAACTGCATTGCATTTTTGCGTGTGTTCCCAACAGGCATCTCTGGCCATAGGGCACAAAGCACCCCAATGTGCTGTTTGGGAGCTGCTTCCCATGGGTGTGCCCTGGTGCCCTTTTGTTTTAGAGCCCGAGCAGCTCAAATCATCTTCATGTGCATTCCAGTGTAAGCAGCTCATGCTGCTGCTGTCCAGTGTCACACCCTGGGGCTGGAGCCTTCATTCATCACTGTGGTGGTGGCCCCTGGCAGCAATGTCACTGTTGTCTCACAACACTTCATTTCTAATTGCTCCAAGTCAGTATAAATTGCTGTGATGTGGCAATCAATGGTGTAAGATCGATACATGCAGCTCTGTGGTTTGTACCAGTCAGGTTCTCCTGGATGGTCCAAGGTTTGAGTGCACAGCCATGCACAGCCTTTTGCCTGATTTATACACCCCTGAGTATGTGTGCACACCTCACTGCTGGGGGGAATGGGCTAAAAATGGAAGGGTTGTAAATACACTCAAGTGTCCTGACAGCTGGGGATAGCAAAGTCTGAAATAGCAATGTAGACAAACACACATATCTACTGTTGTTTACCCTCTGTATGCTTTGAGAAGTAGAACATCTAGTGGACACACTTGAGCTCTCTGCCTTGGTATGGAGGAATCAAAACACAGCAGGGTGGGGAACTCTATGCATGTGCTAAACCCTCGATAAATCTGTGTGAACTGTAGGTCTGTGATTCAGTAACACTGGGCCAAAATTAACGGTGCTCGTGTGCCTCTGCCCAGGTGTTGCTTCAGGGATCTGCTGGTTAGTGAGGTAACAGAAATAAATTCCCTTTTTGCATTTTAGCCATGAGTTTGTGATTGTTCTGGCTGCCTGCCTGTGTCAGCTAACACAGCAACTCAGAAACTTTCTATTTCATTATGATTACAGAAGTTTATCACGTGGAGTAATTAGGCTTGAAAGCATTGTGCTTGGTCTGACAGAGTGCTTTCCTCTCACTCAACACTTCAGCACGCTTCAAAATCATCAACAGGCTTAGGGGAAAAGCTTAAATGCAAGATGGACAGTGGGTGTGTATGTGTCGTACCATTATGAAAAACAGCAGCAGGTGTCCTCTTCAATATGTGCAGTAAGGATATGTCAAGCTAAAAGAAAATAAGTATATATATACCCCTATGGTTTAATTTTCACTTACCAGGTGCTATAATATGGGCACTCAGAGCTATTCCAGGCTCCTGTGGGGTTGGCTTTTGGATGCTTGAGCCACTTGTGTGTCTGTATCAAAAGGCTTTTTCTCTTTCATAGTTAATTCATAGCAGTGTGAGCTCTGACAACAGATTGACAGGTCTTCTGATGTGGGTGTTCCTGCCTTTGTGAGGAATCAAAATTGTGGAAATCTTTTCTATATTTGTTCTCATCAAATAATGTATGTCAGTCCTACACAGAATAAGGATGTTAACAAGACATTGGAAAGATAAATTATTTAATATTTTTGAATGAATTAATGTGATTCTTGCACCACTATTTGCATAGATACTCCTGTGTCTTGTTAACCTTGTAATCCATTTGCAAAACTGTAACAATAAATCAAACTTTGAAGGATGCTAAAATCAGAGGGGTTTTTTTGTAGGACCCAACCGTTTTAGAAGAGGGTTTGGACAGCAACAATACAGCCGGAGACAATTCAGGAATACTTTCCCTGGTCGCAAGAGAAGAGCAGCTGCTGCATTCAGTGGAGTGAGCCCCTTAAATCGCCAGGCATTGGCTGAGGAGGTAGGGGAATAAGGAAGGTACAGCTTTTCCCAAATGTCATGTAGAAATCTGCTTGATTTTATGATCCCGGATCACCCCAAAGAGCAATCTACATAAAAAGGTACAGGCACCATCTTTTTTATGCCTGTGCACAGCATTTGTATGCATGGATGAGTACAGACATACATGCATATGGAATAGCCATTTTCCTGTTGGTTTTATAAGCTTCTGACTTAGCATAATTTTATTGATCAGTTCCCATGGGTTTTGCAAAAAGAGATTTTTAAAAAATTGTTCTTAAAAGATGTAAAAATATTTACATAAAAATGAATTCCACAGGATCTCATCTTACTATTATTGTTTAGACGAGGCGTATTAAGATTCATTGTAATTTGTTCTCCACCCAGAGCATTTTCCAAGTTTCTGTGAAGTTAAAGGAAAGGCTGTTGGTGACTTGTCAGGTGGCTTCAGTTCAGAGACATACTTTCCATTAGCAAGTGGGCAATCCCTACCAGAGGCAGCAATTCCTGGGACAGATAGGCCTCTGTGAGAGGCGACTGGTTTTTTCTGCAGTGATGGAAATCCACTCATTTAGGAGGTCATAGCTGACCAAGTGCTGAATATGATGGGACATTTAGTGGCTGTGTCCTAGGGGTATAAATAAGAGAGCCTTAAACTGTGCATGAAGTGTGGTTATTCCTGAAAATAAAAACCAGAATGACTCAGATATTGAGTGTGGCTGGGTATTTACAGAAAGTAGCAGTTGCTAAGAGGCATAAATCTACAGTAGCTTCCACTTTGCAGAAATAAACCAAGGGACAATAATATGGAAACACACCTCAGTGGGTTGTAACAATGATGGTGATTGTCCCAGAGAAATAAAAGGGCTGGAGCCTGGAGCAGGTTGTGTCAGAACTGCAGGAGGACAGACACTGCTCAGGGGTCTTCTAATGTGCTTCAGGGCAATGCACGTGTCCAAACAAGAGAGTTGATGACCAAGAGGAAACCTGAGCAAGGCTATAGTGCTTGGGTTCTGTGAGATTTGCTCTCCATGGACTGATTGGTTTTTTGTTTTTTTTTTTTTTTAATTTTTGCACCATTAGAAGAAACATTCTTCCTGGCACATGTAGTTTCATGCCCAGGGTGCTGTCACTTGCCCTTGCTCCCTGTTCATGCACTGAGACTGAAGCACAGTGGCAACTGCTGAGCTCTCCCTGCTCTTCCAGGGCAACAAGAACAGCAATACTTTTGGCAAAAGCATCCGTGGGCAGCAGAAGGAACAGCCACAGCCATCTCCAGGCCCCAAGAGATTCAGAGCAGATGCTGCCAGCACGCACCCCCTAGGGAAAAGGTAAAATCTTTGGTAACTGGGGTTTTTTTTGCTTTTCAGCAATTCCCTGTGTAGCTCATGGGGTTCTGCTCTTGGTATGTGCCAGCTGGGAGTAGCTACAGCCATGTGCTTGTGCTGCATGAGAAAAATATCCTGGGGTATGTTAGGAAAGCACCTGTAAAGAAAACAACTTCATGGTCATAGTTAATAAGGCAGATATTAGATTTGTCATTTAGGAAGTATGGAAAATGTGACCTTAATATTTTTATTGAACTTTTCCTCTTACTTTGGGGAACATTTTTGAAGGGTGAAATAGCATTTGTTTTCATAAAGGCAGGAAATACAGATTCCAGTCATTAGGGATAGGCAGAGCGAGGAAGTCTGTGCCAGGGAGGGGCTGCAGGAGCAGACTGTGTGCTCCAGGAGCTGTGAGGAGGGCAGGCTGCCAGGTGCTGGGCACTGTCTTGCTGCCTCTCTCTTCGGAATCCTTGTGTTCTCTGAGCTCAGAAGGAAGCTCCTCAGAATCCCATCTTTCTGTGCTCTGAGCAGAGTAGGGACTGAATGACATCCAGAGGTCCCTTCTGACCTGATTTTCTTCTATTATTCCATTATTTTTTAATTTTAATGAGCAGAGTTCAGAACACACAAGCTGTTGTTTCATTTGAGCAGAAAATCAAGTTCCCCTGAAATCCTTTGTTGGCAGAAAAACCTGTTGGGCTGAACTGGGTGACACACAGCCTGATTTGCTTCTTATGCTACTTTTTGATACCAGCTTGGGTTACGTATTTCTGCTTTAAACTTTAGGAGAGGCCTGGCATCATCTTCACCTCTGTCCTGTTCTCTCTCCTTTACCAACAGGCCCTTCCTGCTGAACAGAGGACCACCATTCCAGCAGAAGTGGGCACAGCAGTGGTTCTCCAAAGCTCGATTTCAGAGAGGGGTCAGTATCAAGACATTTCTTCTGCAGCCTGCTGGGAGTGACAAGCCTGCAGTTTTACCAGCCCAATTGTATCTTTCCTTCCAAAAATAATGGGAGAGAGAGATGGATGACTTGAACAGTGCATATATTGCTAGGAGAGTATTTGCAGGCCAGGCGATTTTAATGCAGCTTAGTGTTCTGGCAGCTAGAAAGTAAATCCTGGGAGGGTGATATAAATAAACCTTGCAGCTCAGAGAGCAGCACACGCAGGGCAAAGTAAGGCCACCCCATACAGATCACTGTGCCAGCGGGAAGCGCTAAACTAGCAAGTTTTGTGACAACTTGCAAGGAAGGAGCTTTTCAGATACACCAAATGAATCCTGGGAAAAAATCATGGTTTCTGAGAGCTAATTCTTTTAAGTAATTTTTTTTTTTTTTAAATATATTTTACAGCAGGTGGATGCTCGGGGAGGAGGGAAACCACCAAGGATGAGAAGGTAATTGGTGAACAAAGGCACAATGCAAACACCACGTGCTCTTTCACGCTTGAAGCTGGATAAATCTCCCTGTCTCGGCAGGTGGCAAGTGAAACCCAGCCCGGGAGCAATTCTGACGGTTTCTGTGGTTAATCCCCAGGCGGGCCAGAGCGGCGAGTAAGTAAATGAGGTGATTTGTTAGGGTGGGAGCCCTACAAAAGCCATTGCAAATCCCTTTAGCGTTATTGCAGCTTGACTTCTATAATGAGTTTGCAGTGAATGATTCAGACCAAAATGGTTTGCAAAGGATGTCTGGTTCCCTTCCCACATATCTGAAGGAGATAAAGATCTCCTGTATTTACCTGTAATTTCACGGTAATCTGTAATTACTGAGCCACTGGTTTGTTATGCAGAGTGACAGAAATGGGAGGTCTGGAGCTCCTGGGAGGTGTCAGGCTGGCTGTGCTTGCTCTGGGGTGTCGGGGAAGTGTGCCCTAAAGGGACACAGAGGCTGGAAGGGAACAGCTTCAGCCCTGAGCTGAGTTGGTGCAGCTGCAGGACCTGGCATCCTGCTGGGGGCAGAGAGGGCACTGTGCATGTCCTGGGTGCAGAGGGCACCCCATGGTAACCTGAATGTGACACAGTCCCCAGTGCTGGAGCTGTGCCTGCACAGCAGCTCTCCTGGGAACCTTTGGGCTCTGCCAGGGGCCAGACATGCCATGGGGCATATGGAGCATGCAGGTGTCTTCTTCATTCCGTGCTAGTTTGCAGAGGATAGGGAGTGAGCTGCCTTAGCATCCTGAGTGACTGTGGATCTGTGCTTTCCCCAGACCTGGATCCAAGCGCCCGTTCCTTCGAAGCCAGAGGCCCCCAGCACAGGTGACCAAGCCCCAGCCCAAGGGGGTGATGTTGAGATTCAACTTCCGTGCCATGGCCAACCAGGTAGAGGATTGTCGACGGGACAGGCGGCGCCCGGCACCCTGCAGCAGCCCTGCCACTAAGCTGTTAACATCACGCTCAGGTTTCTGGGGCTACCAGCTGGGTTTATCTAACATAGCCCGGCAGGAAAGTCCTGTAGCCGTGTTGGCCAGGTTGCTCACAAAACTGAAGGCACTTGAGAAGACTGTTCAGCAACTACAGACTCAGTCCAATTTTTCCTGTTCTGTTGGCCAGTCTCAGCCTGTCCATGTGCTTGCTTGGAGCGGGGAGATCCTGCTGGTGGGTGATCCTGGCCGGGGGGACTGTCACTGTCAGTGCTCCCCACTCCTCAGAGAGACATGGCACTTCTGGGCTTTGCTCGCTCTTTGCTTTGGTGACCTTCTCAGTGCCACATTTTACACTGAAGAATGGTCCAAGAGCCCTGGGGCAGCTGAGAAATCCTGCTCTGCCTTCTTCATTGCCGGCGTTTCTTGTCTGGACGGTTTGGTTTTACTTGATGCCTTGTGCTCAAATGCCATCTGCTTGCTCCTGTTCTTGCCGAGGACGGCCGGTGTCTTGGGGCTGGGAGCTGCTTGGAGGTTTTCCAGCCGCACACAGTCTGTCGAGCTCCTTGTCTCTGTGTGCTCAGTGGTTTAATTGACTAACCAGCTGTGAAACACCATCCCGACTGATGGGCTCTAATCCATACCCTGCTACAAGTTGGGCTGTGCTTTGCCACAAGAGGTGGGACTGACTCGCTCTCCCTTTCCCCTGCAGACCAGCCTGACGCTGGATGAGAGGTTCTCTGGTCTGAGGAATAAGAGGCGCTTTACAGCAGCCAGGAGCGCCGGACGGACGGTCACCATGCCCTAGGACCGCGTGCTTCTCACAGGGACTGCCCCTAACAGTCCAGGCCCCTGGCAGGGGCTCAATAAAAGTTGCTAGATTCCTTTTGAGATAGCTGATTTGGCAATGTGCCGTCTCCTTCCTTACACCCAGAACGAATGAGCAATTGAGCGCAGGGATGAGGCAGAATGAGAGTCGAGACCAGAGCACAGGGCAGGTGGGACATGAGTGGGGTGTGGAGGAGGATGAGTGGAGGTGGATTTGCTGGGAGAGCTCTGCCAAGGAGCTGTAGGGCTGGCACCAGCCCTGTTCCCCCTGCTAGGGCACCCTGTGCTGACCAGGGTGACTCCTGCAAGTGGGAGTGGGTACCAGCTCCAAGCCATACCCATGGACCCTTCCCTACATTGTCCCATGGGTGGGACAGGGTTGAGGACACTGTGCCTGCCCACATGGGAGAGAGAGGGAGTGGAGCATGTGTGGATCTGAGGGATGTATCCCAGCAGTGGCACTAGTGAGGATGCTCCAGCTGCCTGCAATCCCCAGCATCCACCCAACTGCCCAATTTGTTGTTCTTGCAGGCATCCCTGCCCAGAGGTTTGCAGTGTAAGACCCCTCCACCCTGAAAATGTCTTGCTTTGCCCCGACGGTCAGGCCTGAGCACCTTGCATTTCTCTGTAGGTTGCTGTGCTGTTCTGACTGCTGCTGCTGGCCCAGTTGTGGGGACAGGGTGAGACATGCCATGCCATGCCATGCTGCTGGAGTGACTGTCCTCAGCACAGGGCACAGACAGGCTGCTCCAGCACAAATCAGGTTTTCCAGTGCTGCAGTAGTTCTGCATTAGGGTTTTTGTAGTTGAAGCTCCACCCATGCTCAAAGCACTGGCATAGTCAAACTAGCAGCAGCAGTCTGGTGAACTCTGAGATGATAATGAGCTGGGTTTAGACTTTGTTAATGAAGCCCTGCACCAACCCTGAATAACTGATCCATTCTCCACCCACTGCTGGAACCCAGCACTGAATGTGCTGGATACAGCCTGTTACTGGGCTCTAAGCTATAATTATGAAAGGAAGTATTTGATAGACTGCTTTACATTTTACACCGAGCATCTTTAACAGAGACTGGACTTGGCGTTGTTTTTACAGGAATGTGTGAAATGTTAAGTTCACAAAGCAGTGATGTATGAGTCCAGTGCACTGAATAAAAAACTAACTTGTCAAATGTCACCTCCAGTTATTTCTCTTCCTTCAACAGGCTTTTGGTGCAAGTGCAGCCTCTGTGCCTGGCACTGCAGGGCACAGTATGTGCAGCTGCATGGGCTGGCACTTTGGGGGAAGCTCTGGTCCCCATCTGTGCCCACCTGCAGGCAGTGGGGCTCTGGCCTGGCCCTGCAGCTGATTTGCTGCTTGCAAAGCTGGCTCTAAAGCAGTGTGAGGTTTTCAATAGATATTTTATAAAATCTTTGCTGTGATCTATTTTGCCTTGGACATTATTGGCGAAATTGTCGGCGCAGTCCTGGCTCTGAGGATGTTCAAAAGCGAACAAATGCACCCCCACTCCCAGGTTAATGAACTCTGGAGGAAATATTACCCCTACAAGCAAATAATCTGTGTGTCATGGAAGATGAACAAGGAACTGTCACAAATTGTAGTATCTCTGATTGCAGTTGCCTCCTGACTGTAAATACAAAAGATAGAACTGTTAGAAAAACCTGAGCTTCAACCAGGTTGTAAAGAGGTGGAGCTGTTCAGTCCTGAAAGAACAGCTGAGTGTTCAGCACCCTCTTGCTGTTCAGATCACACCCTGATTTTATTCTCCAGAGGTTTTTCAGCAATCTGTACCTTGTAATTTTTTAAGCACTCCTTAAATTAAAACGAGGGCTTACGTGCTAAAAACTGCACTATCTTCCCAGCTTGATTCCTCTGCAGGTCTGGATGACTTTGCATGCGGCAGGAGATAAAACAGCCTTTGCACTGAATTTATAAGCGGCCGAAATGTGTGACCATCGTGCTGCAAACACACCGGGAGAGGGGAAAGCGCCGGTGCCGCTCACCCCCCGCCCCAGGGCCCGTCTCGCAGCGGCCCCGGCCGTTGTTGTGGAGGGGCCGGTCAAGATGGCGGCCGGGCAGGGAGGCGGCGGCGGCAACAACGGGAACGGCACCGGGAGCGCGGCGGCG
>WEIV01005211.1:20128-46601 GCA_013390005.1 Calyptomena viridis
CAGGGGCTCCCCGCACCGCCCGGCTGTGCCTGTCCGCGCTCACCGCGGGCTGCGGGGCTCATTGTGGGGAGGGGATCGCAGCCCCCCGTGTGCGCGGTGGGAGCGGGGCCGGCGCTCTCGGTGTGCCCGCGCCGCTGTGCGGGGCTGTGCGGGGAGCAGAGGGGCTCCGTGTGCCCGCGGGCGAGGGGAAGGTGCTGCGGGCTGTGCGTGCGGGGGAGCGGGGCGGGCACAGGGAATGGGCACCGTGTCCTCTGTGTCCTCTGTAGGTGCCATCGGGATGGGCACTTGCAGTCGCTGTGCCCCGAGCAGGGTGTGCAGGGAGATTAAACCTGACAAACCTACAGACTGTATTCTTTTCCATAAGGTAATTTAGCTGTACAAATTCATCTCCATGCCATGGTTTTCTTCTTTCAGTTACCTTGTTGATGAGGATCTGTGGCTGGTTATGGAGTATGTGGATGGAGGCACTTTACAGGATGTTGTTAGAGACACGTGTATGGCTGAAGACCAGATGGCAGCTGTCAGTTTGGAGGTAAGGGATCCCTCTTGTGATGCCAGTTGCTGGGACACTCTCCCCATAAGACATTCAAGAATTCATCCAAGGCTTTGGCATCCTCAGCTTTTTTTCTCCAAATTCCTGGTTTCTGTATATTTACAGTAGAGAACCTTGCTTTTTTTTAGAACTAGAATCCCAGGTGGATTCTTTTTGATCCTTAGTGACAGAGACTTCCCAAGTGTTTTTTGTGTGAGCTGCTACTGTGATGTCAGAGGGGGGGTTAACATACCATTGCTGTGGTGCAGGGAATGCCTCAGTGTCCAGAGCAGCTCTTGGTGCTCAGTCATTCCAGGAGGATCCTCCTGCTCCAGGCATTCTCAGGGCACAGCCTGCACCCTGACAGGGTGTCTTTTTTTCCTTGGAGTTGTACAGTCTGCACACTTGTGCAGCGCTGTGAAAATGATCGGGACGATCTGTGCTGCAGTTTGCACTATTTTCTCTGTGGCTTATTCTGTCTATTATTTGACCCATCTGGCACGTAAGTAGAGGTTTTCCCTGGGTGCAGCATAGCTGGCTCTGGGATCGCTGTGTTCTTTATGCCCTTCCTTCAGAACTGAGTTATTTTGAAACAAAAATGCCATTAAGATACCATTAGTTTGGTAGAGCTCCTGTCAACAGCTTCAGCTAAAAAAGGGGGTGGGTGTCTCTAGCCAGTGGGGTATGGACAACATTTGGAATGTAACCTGAAAGGGTTCTGTTCCCTTCATGGCAGAGTTTGTGACAGCAGAGCCTGTAACTTCCTCAGTTTGCTGGTACAGCCAAAAACTAGATGCAACCGTGTATTTTGTCCTGTTGTCTTGCTTGCTGTGTGAAAGAACTGTTGCTCCTGGAGGGATGTTGTGAAAGAAAAATTCTATTCACTTGTTCAGTGGGATTCTCCACCACAGGCAGTTTTTTTTCCCCTAACATCATCTGGCTAATTTTCCCTCTCCTGTTGCAGGTCACCTCACCCGTGGATACAGAGAAGCTTGTCCTTTGGTGAGTGGGAAAGGAACCCTTGACGTTCCTGGCATTTGGAATTGTGGAGTAACCTGGGAGCTTGGCCTGTTGCAGTAGAGGCTGAAAGAAAGGTCATGTCAGTGTCTTTGCAGCACCAGCAGCAAAGGAATCCCTGCCTTTTTCTAATTTTTTGTTCAAGAGCTTTTGAAGAGCTGCAAGTCTGGTTTTGCAGGCACAAGATTGTTTGCTGCTTTTAGCCATGGTGGAATGTCTAATTCACATCAATATGCAGCACTGTGCAATTTAGCCTATTCTTAGTTTTAACAACTCTGAATCCCATTTCCCCTTAGTCCAGCTGGACCTGTAGCTGAGGATAAATAAGATGATAAATGAGATGAAACTTCCTGTCCTTCACATTACTGTTTTTCCACAGAGCACAGAACCAACATCAGCACCTCCTCTGGCTCCCTCTGTTTCCGAGGAGGAGGCTAAAGAGGAGGAAGACAACAGTGAATCTCCCTCTTTTTGGGAAGAGGACAACAAACCTCCCCCTTTTTTGGAAGTGGACAAGGAACCTACCTCTGTTTGGGAAGAGGATGATGAACCTCCTGTTTGGGAAGAGGGCAAGGAACCTGCCGCTGTTTGGGAAGAAGACAGTGAACCTTCCTCTGATGTGGCATCAGAGCCTGAACACTCTGACAGCACAGGCCAGGAGTCAGAGGGGAGTGAGCAGTGGAGCCTCATGCAACTGAGTACGTCTGCTCTATTTCTTGTCTGCAGGAGCAGTGTGATGTGTGTGTGTGTGTCTCAGCATTAGCTGTACCCAATGTTCCTCCACAGTTTATTGTCACAGAGGCATTTATTGTTCTTGTTCCCCACCTGACTGCAAAGGGCTCACAGCCCCATAGAGTGGGGCTGTATTTGAGATCTGCCGGAAGGTGAGATCTCCATTTTGGGGTGAGCATCTTTCATGTTGTTTCTTTCAGAGTGCACTGTGAACCTGGGAGATCCTGTCCAGAAATACACTGATTTTGAGGAAATTGGCCAAGGGTAAGACCAATTGCAGTATTAGTTCTCCTATCTGGGCTGACTTTCACTCCCAGGGCCTAAACAGCTTTTCCTTTCCTCACTGCTGTTTTGTTTCTAGGTCTTATGGAACTGTTTATAAAGGACTTGACACTGCCACTGGAGGAGAGGTAACTGTCAACACCCCCAGAGATTTTGCAGCTCTTAAATTCTTTCCCATGTGGCCAGTTGATCTTTCCTGCAAAGGCTGTTCCACTGAAGTGCACATCAATATCAGCCAACAAAACACAATTTGGACAGACTCTGTCCTTATTAAGCCCCCAAAAGAATGCAAGAAGGACACCGGTATCTTTCAGAGGACACAGTACCTTGGTCTTAATAACTAAAAAAGTTAATACATCTGATAGCTGGTGGAGACTGCTGTCATCAGGCCCAATTTATCTTAATCCCAGGTTTGGACAGTCATACTATTTAGCATTTTTTCCACCCTGTGTTTCATCTTCAAAGTATAATACAAGATCTCATGAAGGATAGGTCCTATTTGGGACACACTTTTGTGTTTTAGTCATACTGCAGCTGGTTTAGGCAGAGAGAGATAAAGGAGAAGGTATATATGAAGAGCAAAGCTCTCACCTAAACACTGCAGTTGTGTTTCAGTCCAGTGTCAGTGATGATATTGGTGATGTATGTGTGTGTTTGCTTTGTTATACAATCCAGAACAGCAGTTGCATTCGATAGAATGATCAAACCCCTTAGAATTGCTAAAAGATTCCCAGCTATTTTGCTCTATTTTCAGAAAACCAAAATTGCTTCCTGTGTGCAAAACACGTGTGAATAATAGTGGTGATAAACTAAGGCTATTTGAAAAGAATGTAGGTGCAGACGGTGTTGTTAGAGCTTTGTGGTTGATATTTGAGAGACCATTTTTCCAGAGCTTACAAGGCAAAATGTCTCTGGCCATGTGTCCTGTAACTGGCACCCAAGCGAGCAGAGAAATGGGCTGTTGTAAAGTCAGTTACTGAGCTCTGATGTCTGATCACAAGGCAGCATGGCACAGGCTGGCTCCACAATTCCAAAAACAGTCACTCCATGTTTGTTGTGTCATGCAACAGACTTCTCAAGGTAATGGTCTACAATGTCACTTTAGGTGGCCATAAAGAAAATGGATCTCCGACAACAGAACAAGGAACGAATGGCGAATGAGATTCTGGTCATGAGAGACAAGAAGAATCCCAACCTTGTCAACTATTTGGGCAGGTGAGTGGTTCAGGTGTTACCACGTGAATGTTTGTTTAAATACTGCAATCCAGAAGTTAAAAACCCCCTTTGGTCACTGGCAGAAAATGGAGCTCTATTTTTCTGCTCATCTCCAGTGGATGGGAGGAGATTATTTTGGCCCTGCATTAATCTTTTCTGGCATATGTAGCTTCAAGCCTGTTTTGAAAAAGCCTGACTTACTGAACCAACAGCCTGTCAATTCAGTACCTACATGTTGTTTTGTTTTTTGGGGGGTGGTGATTTTTTGTTTTGTTTTCAAGTTGACCTTATATTCTCTCTCTTACAAGGAGTGCTGATAAACCATGGTAGAAATTATTTCCCTTGGTTTCTTCCTAAGTCTTTTCCATTGCCATGGATGCCAGAAAGACCAGGTTCTTGTTTCAAGAAATGCCTAATCTGCCCATTTTTAAATTGCCTTTCCTATTTCTGAATGTATTTTATGCAAGGTTTTCCAAATGGTTGAGCACTTCTCTGGTGCACACTCTCCTCCCATGGATAACTCTGAGAGTTGCGTTGCCTTGTTTCTGGAGTTAATGGTGGAAGTGATGAGTTAAGACTGTGAACCAGTTGATAGCAAGTGTCCTGGTTCCAGATTTATTTTGGCTGTTCCTCAACTGCATTTTCCCCTTGCTTGCAATCTAAGACATCTCCTTTTACACGGATGTGCCTTTCTTGTAGACTGTTCAGATTCCAAGATCTGTATGGCCTAGAAAGAATGTCTCTCCATTTTATTTTGTCTTCATTGACAAGTGACCTGGAAACAAAACTCGACTGCTGTCTTTTCCATAAGGTAATTTAGCTGTGCACATTCATCTCCATGCCATGGTTTTCTGCTTTCAGCTACCTGGTCGATGAGGATCTGTGGCTGGTGATGGAGTATGTGGATGGAGGCACTTTAGAGGATGTTGTTAGAGACACACGTATGGCTGAAGGACAGATGGCAGCTGTCAGTCGGGAGGTGAGGGATCCTGCTTGTGCTTCCAATGACTTGGATAGAATGGTCCTTCAGGACAGGTGGTAGGAACAGGAGTGGCTTCATGTTCAGAGCTTTGTTTCTGTGTTGCTTTTATGACAAGTAGAAGAAAGAGCATCTTAAGTGAACTGTCTGCCCCTATCACTGCACTTCTACTCTGTTCTTGTACTTCTGTACACTGTTGTTGTACTCTGTCTCTTCTTTTTTTTGTTTTAATTACTGTTCTCAACATTGCCTCAAAACATTTTCTAGAGCCTGTCTGTATTCTGTATTCTGCATTCCTTGCCTGCAAAAGCAAAGGTGCTCGTGGCAGAATCCTAAACTATCTTTTGGGATATATTCAGGTCATTAATTTTTACCCTCATGTTTCTTTTTCTCTATCAGTGCCTCCAAGGGCTGGATTTCCTTCATTCCAACCAGGTCATCCACAGAGATGTGAAAAGCTCCAACATCCTTCTGGGAATAGATGGATCTGTCAAGTTGGGTAGGTGTTCTTGGTCAGGTGCAGTGTTGAGGAGATGCAGAGGCTGCTTCTGACTGACTGCTAGTTCTCAAAAAGTGGTGCTTGTGGGAGTGCACTGACCCCTGCTGCAAGCTGAGAGCACAGCTGTAATGTGGAGAGAGGTCTAGAGAGGAATAGATTGTAAAGAGTGGCTTTGGTTTGTGTATATCCCTTCCAGAGGGAAGGAGTTGGAATTGAAAACTTCAAGTGAATAAATAAAACCCACTGCTTGAAACTTGAGGGTTTAAGTGGCTAATTCCATATTTCATTGGCTACAGACCTGAAGAAGCAGAGTACTGCCACTTTCTCAGCTAGATCCAGTACTGCATTCTCAGACTTAGAATGAGGAATTCTTTTGCTTGGCTTCCTAATTCCAGCTGACTTGAACAGTGTTTGTGTTTGTCCTCAGCTGATTTTGGCTTCTGTGCTCAGCTCACCTTTTGGCGGGATCAACGGAGCTCCATGGTTGGCACATCTCACTGGATGGCCCCAGAAGTTGTGACCTGTTGTGCTTATGGCCCCAAGGTGGACATCTGGTCACTTGGGATCGTGGCAATAGAGATGATAGAAGGGCACCCTCCTTACTTCAAGGAAACTCCAGTCACGGTAAGAGGTGAATTTCCAAGTGTTTGCATGGGCCTGTGTGCACAAAGTGACTGTGCATTGGGATGAACAGCTGGATGTTTATGCACATCATGGAAGGGAATTCCCAGAGGACTCAAGCCTTAACATAGATGAGTACTCCTCATTCTCAGGTAGCAATTTGCTTTGGGTTTTAAGTTGTTCCAGCTCTTCTGCCTGTGAAGATGACCCTGAAAACATGAAGCAAGCATATCACATCTAATGTTACCTTGCCAAAACCCCCCCAGCAAAACCCACAGTCAAACCCAACAGCTTTTCTAAAACAGTTTCTAAAACAGGTTTTGCAATTCTTCTCACTGGGAAACTTGTGTAAAAAATTAAGATTACTGTTCCAAGTCCATGTACTCTAAAATATTTCTGTCCTAGTCCAAGACACTTTATGTCACCAAGGCTGAACTTTGAGCGATCCAAACCTCTTGTTTCTTGCCTGTCAGTTTCTGGGATGGGGACATCATCAATGCATTTATTTGAGTGTCAATGGCACTGCAAAGATGCGTTTTATGTAAAAATCCTTTAAAATAATACCGTTAGACCACAGTGACTCTTGAAAATGGCCTGTAAACCTGGTGTCCGTATTTGGAGAAGCAAAATGTGCTTTTGCTGATGTAAGTTCCTACTAACTAAGTCATCCAATGAAATCAGCTGCTAAGGCAAGATCGTCACCTGTGGCTGCATCTTTAACCAGCATCTCTGCCAGGGAGGAAACTGCCACTGGATACTGGGGCTTAGAAAATGGGGTTGATGTGAGCAGTTCTGGGTATGAAAGAAACTGGAGCCTCTTGTTTGTTTCCTGCAGGCTCGCTGTCTGATCAGGCAGAACGGGACACCGCAGGTGCAGGAGCCCCGGCGGCTGTCGGCTCTGCTGCGGGACTTCCTGGAGTGCTGCCTGGACACGGAGCAGGAGCGGCGCTGGTCTGCCCAGGAACTGCTGCAGGTGAGAGGAGGAGTGGCTGTGGATGAAACAGTGTCTGAGGGATTGGTTTTCTCATCAGCTCAACTCGTCAGATGGCCCCCCCTCCTATTAATCTCCAGTCTTGGTGCTTTTTAAATGAAAAGTAAGCAGAATGCTTGACTGGTTTGGGTTGGAAGGGTCCTCTAAAAGTCATCTAGGCCAAGTGCCCTGCAATGAGCAGATCAGGTGGTTCAGAGCCCTGCCTGACCTTGAATGCTTTCCAGGGATGGGGCACCTACCACATCTCCAGGCAACTTATGCCAGTGTTTGCCCACTGTCCTCATAAAACATTTCTTCCTTAGATCTAATCCAAATCCACCGTCTTTTAAGTTTAAAATCATTCCCCCTTGTCCTATTGCAAAAGCACCCATGAAAAACTTGAATTTGGAAAGTAATGGTTTGTTTGGGTTTTTTTTTATCCTTGGGACAGCATCCACTTCTGTCATCAGCCAAGCCTCTCTCCAGCCTGACACCTCTGATAATTGCAGCAAAGAAACTGAAGGAGCACAGGAGACACAGAATTTGAGCACAGCTTTCTGTCATGCCAGCTCAGAATTTTTTGAGTAATATGTTTGTTTGTAGTAATAGATTAGTGTGATATAAATAAATAAAATAGATTTTGTTTGTAATTCAAGTGTATTTCATCCTTTTCCAAGCTTTTCATCCCTTTCCTCCAGGGTATTTTTTTGGTATCCTTAATCACCCATGATATAATAGTTAGGAGTGGGTTAAGCACCCCGTGGTAGTGTTTGATGTTTGATGCAGATCCACTCCAGTGGGCTGTACACCTGTGTTCCTATGGGATACTGGTTGAGCTCATCAGGTGGATGCTGCCCATTCCCAGATCCTTGCCTGAGCATCCGTGGGGATGCAGGGGCTGCACCAGTGGCACATGGTGTGACTCTGCTGCCTTGTCGCCTGCACCCAGCTCTTGCTTACAAACGTCGGGGTGTAAAAAAAGCCACTGGTGCTCAAAGAGGGTAGTGGGGCCTGGGGAAGGCCCAAGTGTTACATGCAAAGACAAAACCCAGAGGTGGGGAAAAACCACACCTTTATCCCCTCCCATATCGGCCAAAAAATTTAATCATAAGCCCAGTCAAAGAAGAGGAGTGAAAGAGCCCGGGCTCTTCTGCAAACTTCACACCATACTGGCTGCTGGCACGGTTGGGAGCCACCTCCCATTCCACATATCTTCCTCCCCCCACCCTTTCCTGGCCTAACTTGGCAGCCAGCTGAAGAATGCATCCAGTTCCCCCCATGGAAAAAAGGGGGAATCTCCAGTGCCACGTCCAGTGCATCATTTATGCATCATTTCAGTCCAACTAACCACGTGGTGATTGATAATAGCTGCTTCCCTCCCTCCCCACTTAGGTTTTAGCTGCTCTGATGAAGTGAAGGCTAGATGTCTTTGTGGGGGCCTGCAAATGCTCATCTACACTTTCATGAATGTAGAAAATGTAATTCTATATTTAATAAGTCATTGTTTATATTTTTGATGTCTCTGAATTGAGCTGCTTCGTGAGAAATGAAGTCATTATTTTGAAGGAAAGAACCTGGTCTGTCAGTCTGGGACTTCAGGGTTCTGGCAATATGGACATTTGGAGTCAGGAAGATCCAGATCCCGGACCCTGGGTTCTGAGGCAGAGTTGGTTTATTTCAGCTGGAGCTGGTGCCTCTGGAGAGGGACCCTGAACAGAGCAATCCCTGGGCATTTTCCCCCTCACAGTCTGTGGAGCTCTCACACTCTTCCTGTGCTCTTATGGTCTGGGGTCTTCTAACACCTCCTTGTATTCCTTCTCCATGTCCACCTGGGCAGCCCATTAGCTGTTCCTTCAGCTTGGTCCAGCCTTGGTGCCCTCCAGGGTCTCAATCCTTATCTGAAGGTATCCATTCTCCCTGTGTGGGGTGATGAATGGGCAAACAGGAATCCCCTCTTAAAGAAATTTAACGTAATCCTTACATGATTTTAAGAAATTCAACTGTGGTAATTCCCAAATAAGCCACGAGATGGCAAGTTATGATTGCATTAGGCACCTCACACTCATCTCACAAATGCAGCCAGGCATAGGAATAATAGGAAATAACAGGAAATAATAGGAAAAATCCAATTACAATCACTGGGATGGGGAAAGTGCTTTTACAGGAACCATTTATGAAATAATTAAAAAACTATGGTCCTGAATTCCTACTGCATCCTTAAAGTCTAAATACACCCTCTGAATGAATGTTTGAACTAGGAAGAACATCCCTTTTGGAAGATGAAGTCTTTCTGCCATTCTGGTTGAAAGCACAGTAGATAATGTTTCGGATTTCCTCTCCTAAAACTTTATTTGTCTCCGTGAGACTGTTAAAAATGCTGGAATGAAGGAGAGAGGTGGTGATAGATGCTAAGTCAACTGCTAGGTTGTCCTGCATGAAATAAATCCAAACTCAGTGCTTTGCTACCACGTGGGTGCTAAAGCAGGTACAGTTACTGTACTAAGGTGAAATTCAGACTCAGAACACTGACTTACTCAAGCAGCTCTCATTTACTGGCTTTTTCACGTTACAAAAGCCCTATTTCATGGCATTGCTTATGGTTTCCAGACAAGCCAAATCCTTCCCCCATGGACTGTAAGCAGCTATATTGCTCTGTTTCAAAGATGTGGAAATACCACTGCTGAAAGGGCAGGAGAGGCTACATGTAAAAGTTCAGAAGTTGCAAGTGTGCAGGTTAGGAATCAAGAGCAAAACCCTGGTTACGTTAAAGCCTCAGGGAATTCTGCCTTCAATTCTATGCCTTTCCAGGCCTCCTTTGCCTGTGGTGTGAAAGGCCTCTCCCAACGTTTATTCCTGCATTTGCTACTTTATCCTCAGGTAACACCTTTGAAGTTCATCTCGTCTGTCAGGATTCATTAGCATTTAACAATGAGAAAGCCCCTCAAACTGCTGAAACCAAGCTCCTCTAGCAAGGAATAACATTTTCTACACGCTGTGAATGTGAGTGACAGACAGTATCACGGTACAATGCATCTATTCATGAACATTTACATCATTTATATCCAACCCTTCATCTTTCAGCAGCAGTTAACTGACTCAGGGACTAAACAGCCATGCAGAAGCTCTGTGACAGTGACAAGTGGTGATAACCAGCCTGCTGACAGCCTGGTCCATGTGTGCTTCTGTGCTTGTTTAAAGGACATCATTACGTCTCCAACACAACTCTATTGCTGCTGGCTTATCTCAGATAAACCTTGAAGGTCAAAGACAACGTAGCTCTGTTTTTGGAATAATAGTGGTGTCTCTCTGGCTTTATTCAAGTCCATGATAACTGTCAAATCAACTTCAAAAGAGCCAGGATTTTATTAAGGGCTTCACTTCAAAGGTCTTAAAACATAACTACTCACAGGAAGTTGAGCTGTTGGTGGTGTGTCTCCCTTCCTGTGAAAAGGCAGGATAAATTAGGAGAGTATGTGCTCTAAATTGCTAAAGAAGATAAAATTATTTACTTGTTTATCATATGCCAACTAACTGCTTCCTTTCACTGAGGTTTCTCTTTGCCATTTGTGTACACACCATATATTTTCATAGAAATGGACGTACAAAAAAAGCCTGTTGTTCCACAGAGATCTGAATAAGGTGCAGTTAGGTTCAGTGAACAGGTTCTCTCTGCTCAAACACTGATGCTCTGAGTGTACCAGACCCAGCTTCCATCCTGACAGCTGCCAGAACAGTGGGGAAAACCCAGTCCAAAGGGAATGAAGCTGCCTGGGGTGTGCTGTTCCAAACCCCTGGTCCAACACCAAAGCTTAGTAAGGGGATTCTTCCCTCAAATATGTGGTGTTTATTTGAAGACACAATGTCCCCACTGCTGTCAAATATCAGGAATGCTCACCCTGTAAGTACAGCCTTGGCTCAAGTATTTGCTGCCTTTTGTATCATCACCTTAAAGGATAAACTGCCAAAAGAAAGAGGCCTACATATTGCTGGGCTCATTAATGCAGGGCTTGAGTTGGCTAAGGAGATTTATATGTAATTTATATGCACATCTATTGCCCTTCTGTTTTAAGATCTGAGACAATTATTCAGGAATTAATATTTTAAAAAAAGCAATAATTTTTCCACACTGATCTATTTGGTTTGTATTACTTGAATCAAATATGCAGTTCAAGCTTCACTTGCCTGTGCTTGCTTTAAAACAAAGCAGTTAAAAGTGCAGTTTACTATCAAAAGCTGTCTGCATAGGAGACAAAATCAACAGGAAAAGAAAAGACTGAATCATGAATATCTGCAAAATATCAGAAAATAACTGGAGCACAGCTGTCTGAACAATAAACAGATGGCTAGCAAGAATGGAATTATTTATCAATAAACTGATAAGCAACCTACAATGAAGACTGAGATTCTACATATGCCCAGTTTTGCCAGAAGGATCCACACTGTCCAATTAATTCAACAAATAGGCAAGCATAAGATTTTTTGTCTTAAGACAACTTTATTATTCTCTTTGTAGATTAAAATCAGTGGAAAATATTTATTAAAATCTGGTTTCTTAGGCTGTACTCATACCACTGTAGAAAATGCAATTCATTGTTTATCATTATAAAAAACAAACAAGCTGAAAACTTCTGTGAGATAAGAATGGGAATTACAGAAATAAAGCTGACATTTATATAACATGTGCATTGAAAGCTAAGAATATATCATGACAGATTTATATATAAAGAAAATTATTCCCATATCCTACTCAGTGATTACAGTGAGAAGGGTAAAACATGTCTGACAACTTATTGCCTTATAAACATATTTTATATTTAAAATACTCTGTCCTCTTCCCATTTCTGAATTATTCATAAGTACTTCTATTTAGTTACAAGAAACAAACCCTTAATTTTTGTGTACAGATAGCATTACCTTAACTGTAGTTACATTTAAGCCTTTTGCAATTAAAGACATTTAATCCCAAATGCTAAGAAAAAGTCTCTGGAGACCATTAACTTGAAAATTTATTTACAACTTCTGAATAGGATTTGAGGATGGTAACTTCCAACCCTGAAAAAAACCACCTCACTCTTTATTTAAATTAAACTTTCATGGATTTAAAATCCAATTTAAATATTCATGACAAATATGCTTCATATATAGGGAGAAATGCATACATTAGAAAGCATACTGATTAAACTCAATGTAGTTTTAATGGAAAAAGGTAAACACTTGATTAGTGGCCAGTAAAAATTTGTTTTAATTTACATAAAACCACATCTTCTCTTTGAACTTAGGGTCTAGCTCATATAGCTTTAATTTTAGTATTGTTATACCATTGCTAATGACTTTCAGCAGAATCTTATCACATATTCTGACACAGGGTTTATAACATTAATGTTAACAAAGAAGTTAAATACAAAAGAGCGAAGAAATAGATTTATTATTTTTGCTATATATTTAAGTTGTTCATCTTAAACTGTCAGTAACTGTTTTGTTGAAGTTATTGATTCAGAACTATCCCTTGCTCTTTCAGAAAGCCTGGTCTAACACATGAGATTTTCAGATAACAGATTTTTAGTGAATTTAGCACGTCGCTAAATGGTCACAGCCGTGCAGCAAATGAGCCTCACAGACAGTGAGGAACCCGTGTGTGTGTGTGACCACAGAACAATCCCAGCTGGCAGTAAGTTACTGCTCACAGCACAAACAACCTGACACCCCAAGAAAACGGTTTGGCAAAAAGGAAATTCAAGCCAAGAAACACTTCAGAGTCATCGCTCAGGGCTCCAGCAGAGCAGAGCTGAGTGGGGGAACATCTCGTCCCTGAGCCCTGCAGTCTGCACCCAAGGAGGGCTCGTCCTCCCAGGTCATAACACAGACTTTCCCTCAGCAGGAAAAACCAGGAAATGGGCAACCAACCTCTGTGTCATGTTCTCATTTATGTCCAAACATTCTCTATGCCCAGTTAGGAAGTAAATCTTAAGTGTTTTGTTTTCGAGACAGTTTGTACAATTTTAAAGTGGTTTTGCTGGATGGAGGTAAATATGTCGTGCAGAATGTTTTTTATTTATTGAAGCCAAACTCCATGTCTTGTTCTGATATTTATCTGTAAGATAAATATTCATAAGTATTGCACATATTATTCCTTCATCAAGAGAAAGCAGAACAAGAAAGAAAACACTTAAAATGCAGTAAGAACTCTGGTCTGGTAAACAATAGAAAGGTAATATCCTAGAGGTAGCACCTGAGAACAAATGGATTCTTCATGGTCAGCAGCAAGACACATTTGGGAGCACCTTTAACTAGAAATGGTTACTTAGGCCACAGAGCTATTCAGTGATGTCAAAACATATTTCCATATGTTTCAGTCAAGCATAAAGAAAAACACACAAAGCTTATGTACAGTACGTGGAATTTGCAAATAATACTATGTTTAACATGGTATTAATAAAGTGTTTGCCAAGTGGGTGTAAACCACAGTGATAACCTGTGTTTACAAGAGTAAGATATTCTAGGAGCAGAATTATGTCTCATCTGTGGAAACAGCAAAAAAATATCAGGGTTATGGAGGGCAATGAGAAAACAATTGTGGTAATTAGTCCTGGTAAGTAATCATTGACTGAAGGATTTACAAATTCCCTGTCCTGTGAGATGAGATTGGATCCTTTTGCCTCTGGGTCAGACTCGATTGAAAAAACCCAAACAAAAAAGGCTTAAATGTTCTCTGAAGAATTGTAATTGATAGAAAAGAACGGTAACATGTAATTATGATGCTTTGACTTCACAGCATCTCAACAGCCAGATCACAGAAGGTGGTATAAATATGGACTTTGCACACTCACAGAGGCCTGGGTGAAATCATAAAGAAATCTTAAAGTAAAGAGGATATGGCTAAATTACTCAACAATTATCTCTAATGAAAACTAAGATCACCTTTCTTTTTGGTTGCTCCTGACTGCAGGAACAGGCAAAGAAAATTCAACCCAGTACTCTGGATATATCACAAAGAACAATAAGTTTTAGCATCAGCTATCAACCTCTTATTTAATATGTAAGATTCAAAATTCAGCAATGAGACAAATCTTCCATTTTGTCAGAAATCAATATCTAATTTACCTCAGCAGTACTTCGGAAGCAGAATTCATTGGAAGTTATCACTAGAGTGGGTGTCTGTGCTAGCTCATTCACAGCTTATAACTCAAAAATCTATTCTAAAGATGTGTTCTGCAGTACAAAATATTACACACAAATGAGCTCGTTACAGTCAACACTTTCCTTGAAACAACAGGAATATTTTTCATTAGCAACTCTCATCTTGGAGAGATTATCTTGTCTATGCATTAATTACACTGCCCTTCGTGCAAATGAATTTAGATCCCATGTGCTCTGGGGCATGGAATGCATACTTTCTCACTCAAAATAATTTAGCAACTATAGCATGACACTGCAATGTAGGTAAATGTGGGGTAGCATTTTTATTACAGACACATCTGAGAACATACACGACTTCAAAATCCTTGGTGCCGTAAACTGTAGGACATACTTGTGTCTGACATTCCCTACCTCTAAAAGGTTACATGATTAGTTTAAAACAAGAGGTCAGAGGTGGAGAAAATTTGTTGTTTCCTAGTGGTTTCTTGCAGATATTGGCATGTACTCCAATAACTTGCTATTTAACACAAGTGACAAGGCTTTGCATCCTTTGCACTGGATTTAGTCTGGATCATGAATAGAAAAAAATCTGTTACAACCAGTGATGTGCCTTCCCTTGCAAATTGCTTCACAGAAAATTTCCAAATGCTTAGGTCTGCTTTACAAGGTGCAAAAAGTACAAGGATCATTGAAATGGTTCAGCTGGAGGTTTCCCTATTTTGGGGGAATCCATCTATCCCATAAAACTGAATAAAAGCCCTACCTCCCACTGTCTATGAGCCTGCTAGATGCAGGCTAGAAATCCAAAATTTGGATGATGACTAGTCATGCAACACTTCAGCCCTGCAGACACATGCCAAAAAGACCCAATCACTGCTCTACTCTAAATCCATAAAAAACTGCCTTCATATGAGGCCTTTGTTCTATGAAGAACATATGAATTGTCTGTATTCAATGCTTGGGTATGTTTTCTCTTGAATCTAAAAAATCATAACCAGTATAAACCACAAGGTGACACTTTAGGACTACTGGAAAGAGATTATAATCTTGAAGAAATAAATAGTTTTGACACTGGAATGAACTGGGCCAATTATTAAATACCCTGCAAGTGTGAAATTGGTCTAGGTCTTTACTGAAGGGGATTGATTGCTTGGCTGATAAAAGGCAGGCAGCCAACTGCTATATTGACCCATAAGAAGAAGAAAGGAACTCAGAAGTTTTTATTGAGGGGTCTACCTTTCTGTTATCAAAGCCATAAACCAATTTTATTTATGGAGATGAAAACCAAATCAGAACAGTGCATAACTTGAAAGGCTTGCATTTTCAAGGAGAGCACCCCAAACTTGGCACTTAGAAGTGGCAACATGAAATAAATGTGTGTGTAGCTGGAAATAAACCCTACATTCAGCAAGTCTATAGATCACTGACACTTGTTTCAGCAACTGTTCTCTAATATGCTGCAAGTGAAAGAAACCAGGCAACAGGACATCATTTTACAATGAGCTCAGTGGACAGCTCTGCCACAAGCTGCACAATCAATGTTGGGTTCTAACAGCAAAGTTGTTATTAGAAAATTCTTATTCAATACTAACCATTCTTTCTAGAAAGCCACCAATTCCTAGGAAATCTTTGATATAATTTTATTAAACCCCAAATCTTTCTATAACAGATAGTGCCATAAATATTGAGGACAATACACACATTTCAAAACAAGAGAAAAAAACTCACCTGAGAACTCTCCTATATTTCTTTTTCATGTCTCTTCCAGACCTTTAAATGCTTTCCCACAATTATGTTCCTCAAGGATGCCAGCAATAGGCAGAATTTATACACTTGAAATAAGATGCTCACCACATTCCAGCAAAGTGCCCCAGGCTCCCCAGGTGAACAGGGAACTGGCAGGGCCAGTCATGCAAACTGAACTGGAGTCACCTGTCACTGCTCTGTCAAGACATCCTGGAGCAAGTATTTGCTTGTCTGGCTTGAAAAAGTCAATTTAGTTGACAAGTCAAGTGAGGGACCTTAAGTATCTCCTTAAAGAAGAGATGGACTTTATTTTCCTGTTTGTTCATCTCTTACTCTCAGATTGTCTTAGGACTTCCTTGGACATTACTGTACTGGATTAGAAAGCACAGTGCAAACCTATCCAAAGTATTTTTTGTAAAGTCCCAGCACCTGTAAGAAAATGGTGTGTAAAGTAAGAAGTCAATATTTTGCTTTTTGAAAATCTGAGCATTCATGAAAAAGCAAAAGCAAACAAGAATAACAATAAATGTCTTGGGTGTGGAGAAAAGTCTAAAAACAGAGCAATACCCTTTATCCTCTATAAATTTGACAGAGATTTATAGATTTTAAAGCATTTTTTTTTTTTGCTGTTAGTTTTAGTGCATTCTTGTCTTATAGAAAAGTTTCCTTTCCCTACTGATTTTACCATTTTCCATTCAACAGCTACAGATTTTCTTTTTCCTCCCATTTCCTACAGGGAATAGGCTATCATGGCAGACTTTTGTTTGTTTGTTTATGTACCTTTGTATTATTAATAAGCCCTGGGAAGAGGGTTTGTTACTTAAGCTCCCTCTGCTGGCTCTCCAGCGGCAGAAACACAGCAAAATGAAAGGTTTTTCTCTTGAATTCCCTTTTTATTAGGCTTAGATGTGGGAAACTGCTGTTGCTAAAGTTAGAGAGCACTTCCTCCACAAAGGAAGTGCAGAGGACTCAGAATACTAATGTAATAAAGAAGCTGCTGGAACTAGGGACAGGAATATCATATATAAAATATTACTTAGATAAGTCTGTACTTCCTGCCTGCAGCACTCAGCTTCAGGCAAGGCACCCACAAGCTGAGAAATGCAGTTCCCTCCACCTTTCATTCTCACCTGCTTAGATTTAATGCCAGTTGTGTTATTGACAGTCATAGTCTGCCTCATACTCATATTTGGCAAAACTTTTTCAATTATGAATATTTCACTCCCACCATCTTAAAATGTTAACACAGTGCCAATACACACTTTGGATTTAGGTCTTCACTAAGACTTTACATGGACTTTGCAGTTTCTCAGACTGAAACAGGTACAGCTGCTCAGAGTTTGAGAGTACATCTTGAGAGAATAATCACATTTTCAGTTGCTCATCTGTAAATTTATTTTTACAGCTTATGGCAAAATCTAACCTATGACTTCATTTGGACTCTGTACCCTAGAGCTATCAGAAACATGAGTCCCATATTTCCAAGCATTTTAGTCATTCACAGTCCCAATAAAATGTAGGCACTAGCCTGCTTTGAAATCTCCAGGAACATTCTTTTTCGACAATCTTGAGTCAAATTCACTCTAATTCAGGCACACCAGTTAAATGGGCTCTGCTTGGACATGCAGCCACATCAGGTTCAATGGCACATGAGCTCCTCCAAAGACTCAGTTAGACTTTTTTCCCCTCCCCAGTAATTCCAAAGGGGAGATATGATTGGTTTTCTATTTTAGGTATCTCATCAGGCTAGGCTATCTTTTAAAAATAAAATAAAATTCTAGAATCCGCAAATTAACAAACAAGAATATCTCATGATTCACAGTATCATCACCTGATTTATATTAGCTTTGCACTAGCACCGAAATGATTTGGAATAATTCAGAGTATATTGTTGAAGCATGATTACTAAGGGTATGACAAAAAAGCCACCTTGAAGGTCCCTGCAAAAGCCAGACACATTAAAAAATTAGGGATGTATCAGAGATTAAAATCAATTGGAACTAAAGAAAGTGATTATTTTGCTATTTGGTATTTCATTTAAGTTCATCAAAAGGACTGCCTGAAGACTCACTCTCTTGAGGAAAAAAGAAACATTCCCAGTTTGTTTCTGTCATCAGTAAATAATCTTTTAAGTGTTTTCCGAAACATTCTCCCTCTCCAGGAATTTAAAGAAGTTACAACACCATTCCCAGTTGCTTTGCTAGAAGGACAAAGAACAGGCAGAGGGTTCACAGTGCTCTTCCCCTCTTCTACACAGACATCCCATCTCTCAACTCTTCCCTGCCTCTTTTCCCCATCTCTTAAAAAGCTGTTTATACATTATGAGTTATCTAGGGGTAAACTCATCACTTGGGCAAAAGCAATGGAAGTTTTCCCATTTATTCAAAGAGTGCCTAAAGGTTTAAGTTGGATTGTGAACTGGTTCCTTCAAGTGTGACAATCAGGTATGGGCTACTGTTTCTACTAAACTAATGCTACTTCCTAACTACTTTCACACAGGTCAATTTTTCATTGTATGACACTTGTACATAAAAGGTTCTTATGAATATGCCTGGATTTTGACACAATCACAATATAAAGATATTTTAAAAATAATAGTCCAAGTGTTGTACAGATCATCACAGAAGGCAGGGATGCACTGGGAAGAGCAAGACAGCCTTGGCTTCAGGGCCTTCTGACATCAAGAGCTCCAATATTACTGCACTGCTTTTTAGAATTCCCACAGCCCTGTTTTTAACCACAGTAAACAGTTGCTGAAGCCTTAATGAACCATATGTTCAGGATGGCAAATGCTCCACTCTAAGAAAAAATGTAAATTCATTTGCATTTTTCAAAACTCCAAGCAGTTCATTCTTCACTGTAAATTTTCAAATGTAAATGTCTCTTTCCAAGAATATTAATGAAATTTGTGTTTTATTGTACCTTTCATGCTGATGAACAGCCTTGAACTCGTATCACTTAAACCACTTGGGGTTATGAGCATCTCATGGTTTACTCTGGGCTGGAATCATGAATGGTGGCTCAGGGCAATTCCAGATCAATGATTATATAGTTCTTTGTACTTCCATAAAAGCCTCCTCCTGTTATACACGTACAACTGTCATATTTTTTCCAGCCGAAACTCATGACTGAATTTGTTCCTGAACAAAAATTTTCCCCTGTTTCACAGTTGTATTTAGAAATAACGATACCGAATTGCAAGGAATATTGTTTCAAATTAAGAATCTGGAGTATTTGGTTTGTGAGGATACTTATAACTGTGTCCATAACCGTGGTGAATATTCATCTGTATCATAATATTTCAGAGGCAGCACAAGTTTAAGAAGCACTGCCACTGATGACCTCTTTGGTTTAATTTATATTTTTATTTATATTGTGTATTCCTTTTCTATTTATTCTGTAAACTTCTCAGAGTAGGTACAATCTCTTCATCCATTTGTACATTGCCTAAAGATTAATGCTTAAAGTAACAATAATGATGATTTCCAGTGATTGCCATCTATCAGAGTCCATTTTAAGGCTTCCAGCAGAGGTCACAATTGCTCAGCACTTCCCAGCAATGCTTTTCCGTACAGAAAACTAATTCCTGAAATCAAAGCTAGAAGACTTCACTGCATAACTGAGACTTCGCTGCAACTAAACGTGCATTAGATTATTTATTGGTAAGGAAAAAAAATATATCTAATTAATAATTGGCTCATATTTTGGGAAGCTAATGAAGTAGCTTTGGTCTCTTACAAAAATAATTTGCCATAAAAGATGAAGTCTCTGAACTAAAGCAAGCCATTTAATAGATTAACTGCATATCAGTAGTAATTTGCTTATGAAAAGGATACTTGTATTAGAGAGGATGGTTTTCATTCATGAAAAGTTAAGGGCTTCACTACAGCCAACTAAAAGCTGCTTATTGTTTAAACTCTGGATTTTCATATTTGCTATCAGCATTTTCTGGATTCCTCTACTGTATCATAGACCTGCTTTGATTTATATGAAGTTAAAGAGTCTCACTATTAATGGAAGAAAAAGATAATTAGTTTTGCAGTAGAAAGAAAGGAAAAAAACAAATTATGAAGTGAAATCATAAAATGGCATCAGACTTTTTTTAGAGTTAATAAACTAAACCAAACTAAAGCAGTACAGACAGTGGGGTTCTAGCTGAAGCAGTGAAAGCATTGGGCTAAAGCAAGATGAGAAGGAAAGGCACCTGTTGAAGAACATCAGGGAGTAAATGGGGAATTAAAATGAAGGACAAATAAAAGTGAAGTAAGATGAATTGGACTAATAGAACAGTAAGTCACAAAATATCCCTGCTGACAGTCTTCTCCAGTTGTCTCTCCTCAGCTTGACTTGTGCCACCTCGCCCAGCTGAGGAATCCTCAGAGCAGCTGTGGTCCAAGGTTGTTTGCATCTCCCACTCTGCATGTAAGTTTATCTTCTCATCACTTCTGTTGTTGCCTGATTCTTATGACAGTGACTTTTCCTCCCACCTTCTTCTAAGTTTTCTACTAATTCCCCCCTCTCTTAATTGAAGTGTCTCTTCCCATATTCCTAAATTCCGGTAATCTGCTGGCTGCTATTTATTTCCTTTGGTCTGATCTCCCACTTCTCATTGTAACAATATTTTTACTTTTGGACATTAGTTGTCACCCTTTAAAACTCTGTCTCCTTCTCCTGCTACTTTATACGTGATTCTCAACCCTGTATCAAGGCTGTTGCTCACTATAGATTTAGTCATTCATATGGTATTGAATCAGTAAAGGCTTTGCTCTGATTTTTTCCCTCCATTTTCTGTGACCACCCCCCGACCATCAATTCCCCTTTCTTTCACCCTTCTGCCTTTCTTTTCTTGCTGACTTCCTCTCACAACAAGAGTTTCCACTCCATCTTAGTGGCTTTGCAATTCCCATCTCTCTCTTCTGTTTTTAATGACCTGTTCAGTACTTGAAATATAGTTTTAAATTTTAGTTATGCACAATCCTAAAGAAAACAGCAATGCAGATATTTCTGTTCTCACGTATTTCTGTTTCTCCCCATTACAGCAGTAAGAAAGAGAGGAGGATACAGCTCTTGAGTGAAAGGTCAGTAGAAAATAATAAGAGCTGTGGAGGCTTCAAAAAAATCCTGCCTCCCTGCATTTTATTTTCAAAACTGTTAAAGAATTTGAGTGAATGAAATGTGTAGAATAGCTAGGTGATGAAATTCATACCTTCTGAGTTAATTCCTTTCTTCATGTCACCATCACAAAACAGGCTTCAATTTTAATCCTGGCCAGCAAAAAAGTGGGTTTGTTTTTGGTTTTGCTTTCTTTTTTTCACATTTGCCAGGATGATGAATAATTATGTGCATACCTGCCAGAGCAAAGTTAAAATATCTGCCAAGCTCTTTTTGATATTACAATACATTGGGGAAAAATAAAGTCTAGCCACATTTTATTATGCATTTATTTATCAAGAATCTGTCATGCACATCTACCCTACCAGATTGCAGACTTAAAAGGTAAGAACAAAGGCTGTTTGTTTTGGGTAAAGTAATCTGCAGACTAACTCTATTGCTGTACTTAGCAAACGACTTACATCCTCTGCAAGGGCAAGAGGAAGAAACAAACCATCAACTCCGAGAGAATGAGATTTATTTAGCATTTTAAAGTTCCTTGAATGAAGCTTACAAAGTGATTCAGTCTACTATTATTTATTCAGTCCTCTCCCAAGGACTATCAGCTATAGTAAGATGCATAAAACTGTTTGGATTTTTCTTCCATATTCTTTATGGAATTCTTTATAGATTGCTGTTTGACGTGGGTACAGAAACTTCACTTTTCTTTTAGGTTTTTATTCAATGAAAACAGAGATAAGCCCAAGTCAAACTAACAGCTAGCAAATTCCTGAGTCTATAAAATCAGCCAAAACTCATTTGGAGCTGACAATAAATGGTATTATACAGATCATGAATGACAGTCTTCATACAGGTCCTAAAAGCACCACAGGACTTGAAGAAAACCTTCCTACCACAAGATCTCTTTGCTCACTTCAAGAACAACATCATATACAACAAAATCCAAGTTATTACTTGAAAGTTATTTTGCATAATAAATGAAAAATGCTGGTTTTCTTTAAAAACTATCTTCATGCTAACTTGAAATGTTAACCATAAATGTCTCAGTCTGTTTATAGCACTCAGTAGAGTGAAGACACAGGAGTCTTCACTGGAACACAAGGGTGTGCTCTGATGGTGCAACAGAGTTCTGACTGGAGAATGACATGTAAAAATAGAATTTTGACAAGATCTCACATCTTCTCCCTTGAGGTCTCCTTCTCCTTGCTGCCTCCCCCAGCAGTGCTGCTTAACAGCTCTTCAGGCATTTATTTAGAAGCACAAAGTAGCCTCAGGCACGAGATGCCTCAGAACCTTCTCAGCCTTCAGTAAAAAGCTGTTTCTTTGAGGTTTGGGCTTGTACATCAGTTACTCTAGAAAAAGATAAATTTTGTTTTGTGCAAGTGCAAGGTTCTATCTGTGATTCAAGACCTGGAGAGATAATAATAATAACAAAAATAGATAGAGGAATGAGTTCCTCATGCATTCCCACTGACAGAATATATCCACACGGGGTGACTCATATGGGTGATTGTACCCTGTATCTCTGTAAAGCTGCATCTGAGGGAATCCAACCCTAGTCATGTTGCAAACCCTGTAATATGAATTCTCAAATCCAAGCAAGGAAAGAATGTTCTATTTAGGAAGAACAGGAGCAGCAGAGTGAGAGGCAACAACTGCACATTCACATATCAAGTAATTCTGTGATCTTCAGATGCACATTTTTGATCCAGAAAACAGTGTAAGAAAGTGAACGGATAGAATACAGGTGCTGCTTATCTTTAAAACTTAGAAGAAGAAATCTTGCTCTCAGGTGGCTCCAGGCACTGCTGGCCCCACTATTTTGAGAGAATATGAGACTTCAGTACAAGCAAACGCTAATACAAAAATGAGATGTAGAAGAAGAAAGAATAAACAAGTGCCTGCAGCAGCCTTGGCACAGACTAAAGAAAGTGTTACCAACACGACAGATCATTCTGCAGTGAATGTTCTCACCAGCACAGACCTCACAGAGGATGCTCATTCCTCACTGCTGCAAGTGCCTGACCTTGTAGGAGGCGAGATGGCAGAAGAATGACTCCTAAAACTCATGGTGCACTGGGTGTGGACAGCAAAGCACACGAACTCTTGGCACATTCCCTCCACAGAGCATGGCAGTATCATAAGAGAGATTGAATCATAGAGCTTATGAGAGCCTGAGTCCAATCACGAGTGCTGGGACACTTTAGCCATGCACAGAACTTAACCCTCACAACAGAGAATGTGATGAAGCCCGAGCAGCAGACTGTACCCCTGCCCAGTGACACGGGCAGTGTGTCAGTGGGCATCAGTGCCAGAGGCAGGAGTGCAGGAGCACCCCTGGGTGTGGTTTGCAGAGCAGGAAAGCCTTCTCTGAGGGCTGGGGTGACACCCATGGAGACTGGGATTGAATGCCCTCACTCCACTCTCTCTGAGCCTGGTAAGCAACAATTTTTCTGCTGGATACCCTGGAGGGATCCTTGGACCCTTTGGGTGGAACAACCTGATCTGCTGGGTGCCCTTGAGAGAGAGGTGTCGTGTGGGTGAGTGTGTGCAGGTCTGGGCCGTGTTCCTTCCATGCAGGAACAGTAACCCCGAACCTGTAACTTGTGGGGTGTCCTTGGAGGAGCATCATTGTTACCCCCTTGTTTGTCAGTTTTGGCCATGGGTTTAGTTGTGAATTAAAGTTTGTCCAAATCTGTTATCTGCATGAAGTTGTTTTCCTGTGCCTCTGTGATATCAGTACATGGGTCGTGGAGAGGAAGACAAAACCCCCTGTTCATTTATATTCTCTTGGCCTGAGAAACAATTCTGACCATGTGGCATTTAAGTGCAGCAAGAATTACTGATTAATCTCTCTGACAAACACTCTAGGTAGTCACGATTAGCCAAATTAACTACCCAGGCTTGCTGTCTGAAAACATCTATTATTGGAACTTAGATGGGACCAGAGAGCTTATTTAAGGTATTAGGACTACAAGTGCATCTGCAAATGCATGTTTGTGAGACAGACTAAAAATGGCTTGTTACTCATTGCAAACAGAACAAATACAGCTGAGTGCAGGAAAAAGAATCATTTCATCCCAGTGCTAAACCCCAAATTCCTACTGATTTTTTCAAACTAGACACCTAGTTTTATTTTTTTAATTAAAAAGGAATAAATCCTTTTAAAATAAGAGATAAATCATAGTAATTCAAGGCCAAATGTTGAAACTTTGTTTCTAATTTTCACCTTCAGTTTAACATTCATTATCAGTTATGGTGAAAAAGACTGAGTGATTATACTTTGAAGCCAGACTGCCAAATTCTACCCATTGCTTATGATCAGAACCAGAGGCATGATGAGAAGCTGGAACACTTAGCCCTGAAGGTTTATTAAGTTTAAATACATTCTTGTGCAGTGGTGTCAGTACACATACAAATAAATTTGATAAATTTGGGCAAAGTAAAGGTATTTGTAAGTGTGTGTACATTTACATATGTACCTTTCTCTCTATGCATATATATGGGTGTACAGACACACAGTCACTTGGAGCTGTTGTATGAAACACCAAAGCTCTGCACTCACTTGTCACTCCAGTCCCACCACTCCAAACTCCTGTAGCACCAGGGTGAGAACATCAGCTTTCCTGTACTCAACCACGATGTGCTTAAATGAGGAGTTGAAGCCATGAGGGCAATTTTGTCACTGTGTGTACACTTAATTATGTGTCTACCAAGACCATCTTTTGTGTTGCCTTTCCTCTATTTAATCTTTCCTGTTAAGTTTAAATTGAGATCACCCACATCCACACAGTTAATGGTAAATGGATAGATAGAGGCAATACATGTAAAACTAGTTTCTCAGATATATGGACAAGTGAGCTTGTCTAGGTAATGAATGCTTATTTTAAGTAATGGGATGATTTTGGAATAGGATTTGTTTTAGCAGTGCCAAAAGTATGGGTAAGCAAGTTCTGTAACAAGTAAACTCTTAATAGAAAGTCTAGAGTAAAGACAATAGAAACAAACTTTGCAAAACATGACATCACATAATAGAAGACCTTTTATTAACTTAAAGAGTATAAACTTAAAAGCCTGAGCAAGCTTTTAAAAGATTCATTTAAAAGATATATTTAGAATTCTTCCGTAATGATTTCACCTGAATACTAATAAGAGGCAGAGGGCTAAAAGCTTGTACAAAAAGGTATGTTTACCAAATGGATACATTGATCACTGAACTTTACACAGCATTAAATTTTAATGACCTTCAATGACTTGAGAGGCCTTAGTTGTTTATGTAAGAATTCTGAAAAAACCCATGGATTTACATTTACAGACTCCTTATCTCTTTGTAAACAACAACATATTAAAAAAAAATCGAACAAAACCAGAAAAAAACTGCCTCTGATGAACACTAATGGCCATCTTGTGCAAGGTAGTAAATGCATCAAAACCCAGGTGGTGAACTTTTCCTCTCCTGCTCTGTTGGGAGCGAGGGAATCAAACCCCACCTTTAAAGGTGCCTGTTGCTCTCACACTTCATTTACATAATTCAGAGGGGGTCATTAAGGCTGACCCTAAACACAGAGTGCTGAGTAACATTCAAATGCTTAGAGCTTCAGATCGGACAGAGTAAATACAGACAAAACCAGTGTCCTGCTCCCCAGCTAATTTTGTCGCTGGCACTTTTGCTGTCACTTGTCCAGGTGACACACACACGTGTACCATTTAAAGTGCCAGAGCTCCCAGTTAATTATTTGAAAAAGCCAGTTCATCATAAAAAGTTAAATAACAAGAAAAGTCAAGAGGTTGTGTTTTTTCTGTGTTTTGTTTGCTTTTTTTTTTATTATTATTATGGCAGTTGAATTGCTTTTCTTTCTCTTAAAGACCCTTTGAAAGAGCAAGATCTTTTTTTACCTTGAAGACATACTGTAAAATACAATTAAAATTACAGTTATTCTTGAGATTGCAAGTTCCAGTTGCACAGCTTTTTAAAATGACACTTCAGCAGGCTGCATTTAAAAGAAAACAGTCTTTTCAAAAATGTAGGTTTTTAATGTACTGCAATGTAATTGCTCCCTTTCAAAAGGTATTGACCTTGAACTTTGAAAAAAATAAACTGTGGCTTTACATGCTTTTAGACTGCATATATAGAAGAAAAGAATGAACATATAAAAAAACTAGTAGCATTGTACACAAGTTATCTGATGCAGAAATATTTACCCAAATAAATAATCCACTGAATTCAAAGAGTTTCTTTGGGGAAAATAGGACTTTTCATATTAACAAGGGTCTAGAGATTCTTAGAGCTGATATATGGCATTTTACAAAAATTAGCATGCCACCAGCACAGACTTTAACGAGGTCCACCTGCAGCAAAGCTGAATTAAAGCTTTATGAAAGTGCTGTAAACCTATATTTTTCTTTAATGTCCAATTTTATAATACAGGAATGTTATCTGTATTGCCACTATAGTTAATATTATGCAAATAAATATAAAAACCCAATGTGGAAATGAACAAGTTATATTATATTTTTTAAATAAAAGAAAATATTTCAGTAAAATGAAGTAAGTTTCTAATGAAAATAAAATGTTGATGTTCAGCTTCATTTTATCATTGAAATTTAAGGCAAATACTGCCATTATTGTTC
>WEIV01005211.1:50026-85132 GCA_013390005.1 Calyptomena viridis
CTGGAGGCTGGTGCGAGGCCCACGGGGGTGACGGAGGGACTGACCGCTGGCTGGGGGTGGGTGGTCCTCGAAGTGAGCGGGGTCAGATGCCGCCCGCGGGGGTCCGGAGTTTAAATGATAAAAATCAAGGCAATAAACCCGTTCTGTTCTATTCTTTTCAACTATTTAATTGTTTTTATGTTATTATAGTATTATAGTTATTATTGTGTTAACCTGTTATACTATCCCATTATTGTATTTTTATTTATTTTTAATTTTTCTTACTTGTTACCCGATGCCTATTAAATAAAGGTTGTAGGGCTGGATGTGAAACACCAGCTGTGTTTCACACCTGGGGCTGGAGCCTGACCTAAAGAGCTGTAAGGAAAATCTTGCCCTGAAAACCGGGCGCAGCTTCACCTGGTGGCGTTGGGAAGATGCGGAGCTGGAGCTGAGACAGCAGAGCTGGTGGTGAAATAAAACGTGTGGGGGTGTGTTCATACTGATCAGAAACCTAAAGTACAGGTTTTGGAGTATAATACAATCGCCTGTTGCAACAGCATAACAAAAGGATTAAAGAGTTTAAGCAAACACGCCTATTACTTGAAGTGTGAAAACTGATGTAGACGTTGTCCCATTAAAAGGAGACATGAGGATCTTTGCTGTTATCTTACAGTTGTACAATCTCTATCAGAACACCCAAAGGAAAGGCAAACACTGCTTTAAAACTACTAGTGACACAAAATCATGTTTCTTCTTAATGATGAAAATAATACATGACTCATCAAGAGTAAGGGGAATATATTACAAATTCCAAAGCAAGGTTTTATGCACCTCTGATCTCCAGATAATTTTTTTTAATTAAAGCAAGTAAAGTGAGAGCAAATAGAGCTGAAAGGAACAATTATTAAATGAGAAATATGTCAGTCAGATATGGAGTACAACAATATGGGGATAAATTTGCCACATACTGCCTTTATAAGATGCTAAAAGGAACCTTACCATCATACATACAGAGAATACACTTAAAAATGCCTTGAGAACTTTAAATTCCTTCCAAACTACATTACTAATAGGAGTTTCTCAAATATACTGAAAAGCAAATAGAGCTATTAGTCTTGGTGGTTGACAGCATATATTTCACCCAAGATTTAACAGTGAGAGAGACAGGGCCACCTGGACTTGCTGTTCTGAGTGACCTTGTTGCTATTCTACACTTAACTGTGGGGAAAAATATTTATATTGCAATGGATGGCTTTTCCTTAGAAAAACATGCCTCAGGTTTTTTCAATAAGCAACCTCATGATAATTAACTCAAGGGGTGCAGCTTTAGGTGCATTACATTGCTGCTCTTCTCAGAACAACATGAAGTTCATCATGAGGGAGCTAGATTAGAAGTGTGGGCAACCTGACACCATCAGAGTCAGAAGGGAACCATCAGTTTCCACAAATGGACTGTCTTATGAACAAAGGAACACAGCCTAGTTAAATTAACAACATAACCCTGAGCCTTTCTAGTCATACTCATCCTAGTCGTGCTGCCCTTTTCCCAAGAGACAGGAAAAACATCATTTCTGCTGCAGTTACTCTCATCACTGAGCAACCTATGACATTATGGTCAATGAATAGGACAGATTTCAGCCCATCTGGTGATACTTTTAATTGCTTTGTTGTGCCAGTTCCAGGCTAGCTTCTCGAACATTTCACTGTGCTTTAAGTACAAGTAGTATATTAACAGGGATATGAGAAGGTCACGTAATGTTAAGTTCCACAAAATGAAACAGCAATTCATTCAGAGGAAAGTAGTCAGAACTTACCTTGGCCTGTTTAAAATATCCTACTCATAAATGCTGTGTTAACACTCACTACAAATCACTACTAGGACTTCAAACAGTGGTACTGTATTACAGTTAAATAATATTTTGCTGTTCAACACTTTTAGCAAGCTGCTCTTAAAAACAAGCAGTTTCTCTCTCCCAAACCCATTGCTCTGCAGTGAGTCTCCCTGTTCTGATGTGAAGACTTCTAATTTCTAGCCAGTTCATATTCATCAGCTTCTGAGCCAACATATTTCTCTAAATTCTGCTACATCCTCCTCTACCCTTAAAGAACGACTATCTCATTTGCTAAGACAAACCAACCTGTTCTTTCTTTCTTTCTTTTTTTTTTTTTTTTCTTTTTCTTTTTAAAACATGGCAATCTTTTTACTCCTGAAAATCTCGTGAACTCTGTGTGCCTGTTTCATCCTTTATTCATCATTACTCAGCATGAGTGATTGGAACTTACACAGTGTCCCAGATTAGATCAGTAATTTTCTAGTAATGTTCAGCTGTAACCCACCTTGTGCTCAAACAGTAGCAATGAATTAATACAGGATATTTCACAGTTTTTCCAGCTATAGACTGAGTAGGAATAAATGAAGACTCACAACTCACCATCTGTATTGTAACTTATTTTTATGTTAATTCCTAATATTATAATAGGAGAATGCTACACTCAGTTTCTGTTTGATGTAAGGAAGACACATTTCAAAATTATTCCTCTGTATCAATAACATTACTGTTATGAGACATCCAACTAAAATTCCCACTCTACTTCAGTGTGTGACTGCAGTGGGATACTGTCCTCTAAACCAGACAATGGGATCTAATGTACACAATGGGATACTGCCCCTTAACTAAAGTTAATATTAGCTGACTAGAAATTAAAGGATCAATATACCATTTTCCTGTATATTTACTTGTGCTTATAAAGTATAAGCAACAGCTGCCTTAAGCTGTTTAAAATGGAAGATTCTTTGACTTTGTGCTGTATTATGCAATGCATACAATGCTTGTCTTGGAATTAAAATGTGGGTGGAGGGACAAAGTGAATAGAACATAAAATATAGACACTCTGATGAATCAGTGTAACAATACAGCTTAACTAGATTCAAGGCACAAGGCATGAGACTACTTTCTAAATTTCAATTTCTACTGGCTTCGAAAAGAGAAAATCACAACTACTACAAGGACTTTGGTTCTCGTACTAATGTGGAAATTGTGCTATTTTGGCTTCAGATAAAATAAGTGCAAATGTGCTCCTTAATATCTGCTACAGTTTCTCTTTAAATGGAAATGTCAGTGAAGAGTTCAGGGATGAAGCAAGAGTAGCAACATTTCCAAGCCCTAATTTGTTTGTAGAGAGCATAAGAATAATTTCTGTAGATCACAATAAAAGCACCTCAAGGTTAAGTTAACACAGGAGTTTGAATGAATCACATGACATGAATAATTTGAAATGTGGCTTCTGTCTTAATTCTTGCAAATGCAGAAGCAGGTTTATTTCTGTATGTAATAGTTGCATTTACTGTACAAACATCAGTTTGAAGCTCCATACATTGTGATGACCTTTTAAAAATGTAGGTTTCTTGCCTCATTGTTATCAGTCAAACAATGTACATTATTGTTTTAAGGTTGTTTTAAGCCAGTTAATGCTTCCTGGATAAATGTTTACATTTGCTTTGGCAAGCTGTTGTATACAAGATGAAAATTCACTTTCCAAAGCATTTATACTAGTAAAATTCAATACTTCAAGTAGTCAGCAAATGCAAATAAAAAAGAAATTGAGCACAACCAAATCATATTTGCTACAGATGCAATTATTTTGTACAATATTTTACATGATCTAAGTAGGAATTACAAAAGAAATAGCTACACTATTTATTGCAATATTAAACTTTCCTGTTTCAAAAGCGTATGCTGATCCCAGAAAACGTAGATATACATATTCCAAAATACAAAAATACAATTTTTAAAGTCCTCAAAACATCAGTTGAGTGTCTGATTTTGGCCTTGCTTGAAGGTTGCACATTAGGTTAAAAGTCAGTGAAAGCAACATATAATCCAGGGAGTAACAATGCTACTATAGAGCTGTTTTTAAACAAGTGTTCTTAATCTTATTTAGCATTTTAGGAAGTCACTTGAGTGAACAAGATTAAACCTTATAATACTCCTATTCCTCACTGCCCAATCAAGCCATATGTCCCATAATAACACTATTATTTATTGTTCTTTTATTTATTATATTATTATTTTTAATATATGTTTTGCTATTGATTTTGTGCTCCTGGGATGGAGTCAGAGGTGAGGAACCTGGGAAGCTGAGGAAGAGTGTGGAGGCAGATGGGGCCAGAGGTGAAGAGAGGGCACAACTGCCCTGTCTGCAGTGCCAGGCTGCTGGGGAGGAGCACTGGGGAAGGATCAGACTCAGAAAATGAGATATGAGCTGGTTGGGAGCCTTTGTGGTGGTGAGAGTGATTGTGAGACTCTTGGTAAAACGACTAATTAACTGATAAACCATTGATAAGGACGTCTGGGTTGTTGCAATGCTTTTGTATAGGCCATGAGTGAGTCTGAGGAGACAGAGACACTGGGATTTGCTGCTATTCTGAGTTGTTTCCAAAACTGTCTCATGGAGTATATAAGTGGTGTAAATTAATTAATCTTATTTACCAGAGAGATGATGTGGATAAATAAATCCAACAACAACATTAGGCACATCTGTATTTATTTCAATATCATCTAAATGTTGTTAGTCTAAGAATTGTTGCTACTAATTATTTTGTTATCACATCTATGAAAGGAAGCACTGTGTAGAAACTCTTGTCCATAAGGTTTTGACTTTCTGTTAAAAAAGAAGTGATATTGCCTTATACTTTGTAGACTGCAATTACTGTTGGAACAACACCAGGTGTACTCTGAAATGGGTAGATTTACAAATCAATTAAAATTTTTTTCTATGATATGTGCAATTATTTCCAGGAGTAGTAATAAATCCTTATTAAAATATATTAATGCATACAAAATATTATATCTGTATCAAATGCTATTGAAACATTTTTCATTGCAAAATTCTCCTTGTTTTTTGCCTTTTAATTACACGAAAGAACATTCTCTTCCTCATAGTTGGTTTGTTTTGGGGTTTCTTGAGTTTTGTCTGTTTTTTTTACAACTCAGGAAGGAACTCTCTAAGTGTTAACTTGTACTGGTAGTTGCCATGTTGTCTTGTTTAAGTCTGCAGAAATTGTGCATTTCTTCAGTTGTGGAGGTCATGTCCTGTAACTGAGAAAGTAACCTGCAAAGCAGTTACGAAAATGAAACTCAGAACTTACAAAAACAGCATTTATCTTCATTCCTATGTTTAGCTCATATTGCCATGCTCAGGACAGTGACGAAACAACTCTGGGGTCACCAGCTGTGACACAACGTTGTGACCCAGTCACAACTGTTCTAATGCTCAGGGTGATTGTATCTGATTTACCCCTTTTCTTGTTGATACAGAGCCCCTCTGGGACCTCAGACTGGCTGTTTAAACTGAAGGCACCATTTCTCTCCAGCTTGGGGTTTTAGCATCAGTGAAAAACAGCTTCCAGGAAATTATTAAAATTATCAAACCTGAAGCAGAAAGTGCAATTGCCAAGGTCCTAACTGACTCTGAATGTACACGAAAGATCTCTGTCTTAATGTGATCCTCTTTTTACATGGAGTCTTTCTTGCAGCATTAGCAGCTAGGATTATGCCCACTCAGATTTCTTCCTAAAAGTAAATACTTGCATAAAAATTGTAGAGGAAAAAATGTTTCATAAGCCTCATGCATTTGCCATCACGAAAATCGAAGTATCAGGCTGCTTGATGTAGAGATCTCTCTACATCTAAGTTGTATAATCATTCAAACCAGAAAGATACCAGCAATAATTTTTTGTGACCGCACACCAGTTAGGAACAAACCTTTTAATTCAAGCAAACAGTCAGGACACATGAAACCTGTGTCACAACAAGGACCTATGTTTTTAGGCAAATATGTTTTCAGGTGGCTCTCTGTGGTACTATTTGTGTGTGGACATGCAGGTCATGCTAAGAGTCTCTTGTTGATAGTGATGATAATGCAATTTAGACTACAGCACTGGGTTTTGAATGGTAACCCTTTTTGGACATGACTTGCTGAAAAAAGTTTTAAATATTAAATGTACAAAATTTTAGATTAAAAAATTGTGTGTTCTAGTTAAGTGTGTGTTTGAACAACAGTGTGGATAAACATGCTGAAGGATTTCTCTAGGAAAAGAACTACCTGCATGAGGACTCAGATACCCATCTGCATTTGCTAAATGGACCTTACAAAGCAGTTGTTCTTCTTGTCATACACTTTTCTTTTAACTAAAGGCTCTACATGTTGATATTTCACTGGGAAGCTAAAAGCTGTATACAATGGCAGCAAAAATTATTAAAAGAAGAAAACAAATAACAAAGCTGTTTCATGATCTGTGAGAATATAGCAAAATTTCGAAGATAGCAGGTCAGGAACCAGATTGCATTTTGAGCCATGACTGTTCAGCTTATTTTAGCGTTTTGGGGATTATTTTGTGATAATACCCTGTCTCTGTTATTTCAAGTAACCTTCTTGCACTGCTAGAGGAAATAGACTTGACTGATTCCTGACTTCAGCATAACCTTTTGAATCCCATAATCTTCTTCAATTACTCCTACTGTGTCAGGTTATAAGTGGAGCTTGTCTTGTTTTGGTCTTGGGAGAAAAAACAACAATGACAACAACAACAAATCCTCTCTGTGATTTTTTCATCAGTGTTGCTGCTTTTTGTTTTCCGCCTCCATAAAGTGCAGTGTGAGGTGCATGAAGTGTGCTGGAAGTCCTTGTGAAGGGGATGCTGTCACAGCTGTTGGATTTTATGTGTTTTGATGAAATTTGCTAATCTATAGGTAAATGTTTCAGTGGGTGTTGCTTTCTCAGTTAACTGGAGGGCATGGGGTCTCACATCTGTCTGGAAAAAGTTTTGTTCCTCGAAGCATCCTTGTCACTTCCTTGTGGTTCCATGTGCATTTACGAGATGCTAAACCAGACTTTGTGGAGTCTTAGTTGTGCAGTGTCTTGGTTTCTGTTTTTGCCAGGACTACTGAGTGTAAAGGTGAGTCTCTTACTCACCTGATGCTCTCCCAAGCTACAGGGGGAAACTGCCTCTTTCTATCAGTCTTCATATTTCCCAAGCTTAGTAATATTTCAAAGAAGCCCTGAAATTTGCTGTTAATACTGTTAACACATAATGAATATTTCATATCAAGAGGAACACGGGTTCTGAGTCTAAAAGATCATGTAGTACCAAACTTTAAATTAGGAAATGAAATATATTTAAATTACGTTAAAGAAGGCTCTGATTAACAGCCATTAGCATTAAAGTTGGCATTTTATTAAAAACACATGACATGCTCAGGATGAGGCCTATATCTTCCTAGAAGGATTTTTCTATATACATTTGTCTTCTCCTTTATGCAGTGACATGCTGGAGCATTTTACAGAGAGTTTTAAAGTATCTGCATAGTCTTCCCAGTGTCAGGATGACAAACATGCCTCCCAGTAACTCTTTTACCTGATGCAGCCATAGCTGGTTTGCAAACACCTGAAGTATGCCCCTGATTCTGTGGGGACATTTGCCAAGGTTGTATGCATTTTACACTGTGCTCTCTGAATCATATCCCTGTGCAATTTTATACTTTTCTTGCTTTCAGAAAATATAATTTAGTTTAGAGCAAATTTGCTGCCTCTTCGTGCTTCCTGTTTAGTAACTCAGGGCAGGGAAATAGTGTGCAGCATCTCTTAAGCCTTGTTATCCTGTACCTAGACCTCAGTGAGGTAACATGGGGTCACCTTAACTGTGGCAAGGCACAGGTATTTTTAATTTAAAATTTATATTTTATGTTTACAAATATGCCTTTTAAGGTAATGATCTCTAAAAGTATATGTAGCTTTATGAAGGATGACAATAAAAGCCCTTAGGAACGGGAAAACAAATTGCAAGTGTATGACCCTGTAATAGAATTCACTTTATTTGTTACCTAAGTTGATGTAGCAGCTCTGCTATATTTCAGATTTCTTGATCTTCCAGGGGTTTTTGTGGCTTGAAAATCCATCAGATGGCAGCTTTTGTTGGAGGGATGGAACAGGTTGTGCCCTGGCTGGAGTAAATGNCGTGGCTTGAAAATCCATCAGATGACAGCTTTTGTTGTGCCCTGGCTGGAGTAAATGGCCAGAGCCCCAGGCAAGGGGCCAGAACCAGCACCAACCCTTCACCCAACAAGGGACACAGGGACCTGTGGCACCAGCTGGGTGATGGGTCATTTTTGTGGGTGACTGGAGTCAAGTTTGGAGTGCTGGCATTTGTCTCCCTGAGTCACTGTTACCTGTGATGGAGCCCTGCTGCCAGGGGATGGCTGAGCACCTGCCTGCCCGTGGGAAGTGGTAAATGAATGGCTCCTTTTGCTTTGCTTGCATGAATGGCTTTTGCTTTACCTATTAAACTGTCTCCATCTCAACCCACAACTTTTCTTACTTTTACCCTTCCAATTCTCTCCCCTCTCTCACTGGTGGAGGAATGAGAGAGCAGTTGTGTGGGGCTCGAGTTGCTGTGACAAAGTCCTACATACCTGTGGGTTAATGGGGTGGATTTACAGAAGATCCCTGTCTCTGTTTGAGGACTGACAGTAAATCTCACAGGCAGTTGAGCTGGCAGTCACAGATATATCAGAGAAAGGATTTACTGTAAATCAAAGTAACAATTTCACATTTTGCAGTTTCTCAGGATGGTAACCCAAGTGATTGTTAGGGTGGAAGTGGAAAAAGAGAGGAATATCTCTTGGGGCAGCAGCTCTGAGGACACACCTGGTGCTGCTCTATCAGGTGCAGCTGCAGGGTGGGAACTGCTGATCCTTTGCTTAACAAGGGGCACCTGTGGAACCCCCCAGGTGAGGGGACACTGACACGGCAGGAGCTGATGGCTCAGCTGGAAGAGCCCAGAACCATCAGGGCACACGGACTGTGAGGGGATAAAAGGCCAGGGATTCAGAGCCCACTGTTGGTGGTGCCAGCTCTGGTTGGGTTTGTGTTACTGTGTTGTGAATAAGTTGCCTTCTGAGACTCAGCTGTGGGAAACCTGGGGCCGAGCTGGTAAGGAAAACTGGTGTGAGTGTGGGGTGTGTGGGGAGCCAAACTGGGACCTGTTGGGTCACTGGAGCTGCTACTGTGAAGGGGCTTTGGAGACAGTCTGGGGGGGTGGAAGTGTGGGTGCCAGAGAGTCCTGGGAATGGTCACACTGGGAAGTTTCTTTACCATTCAATGCAGAGAAAAATAATGCAATTTTTTATTGCCTGGTTTACCTCCATATTAGCTGTAAAATTTTGTCTGAGCTTCTTTTTAGAAGTTGACAAATATACTCCTTATGCAAACAAAAAGTAATGAAATCTATTTCAGAGATGTACTCTAAAATGTTGCCTGGTTTTGCTGGTGGTGAGATTACTAAGCATTGGAACTAGAGGGAGCAAAGTGAATAGTTTGTATTCCATGGCATTAGGTGTCAAGTAGATAAATGAAAATTCAAATTAAACCTGTTAGCAGTGTTTCAATTTCAGAAAGTCCACATACGGTGGTGAAGTGTTGTTATTGCTTTGATATTTTGTGTGTAAAATAACATCCTTTGGAGACCAATTTGATATTCTTATGACTGGCTTATAGTTGTGACTATTAAATGGGATTTGTCCTACTAAGTTTTGGTGGAGGGTGGCTGGTGAATGTTATTTTCTAAGTACATTTCCTTGTGCAATAAAATAAACAAATCTCTGTATAGGAACTGATCAGATTTGCTGTATATTATTTACAAGAGATGCATTGTTAAGAACTGCTTCTCCAACCAAAACAGTTTCCTTTCAGATGAAATGTATGTATGAAAGTTAGACTGGGTTTTTAACTTGAGAACTTTATATTCTCATGAAGATCTTTGTGTGCTATACAAATATAACATGCAGTATTTGGTTGAATGATAATAATAGTAAACCAGATTAAAGACAGAATCCCTCAAAATGGAAGAACCAACAGAAATGTTATTGCACAAATACTTTAAATAAAGATTGCAATCATTATTTTTCTGTTATAAGTTTTATAGCTAGAGCATATTACCATACTCTCCTGCACTGGCAAAAAAAAAAAGTGAATTTAATTCATTCTTTAGGAACAGCAGTTTTTTGCCTCTTGATTTAGGAGCAGAAACTCATCTGTTTCCATGAATTATGGGACTTTGAGTTGCTTCTTTTAAAATCTGGCTGCAAATAGAACTGCCAGTTTATTGAGGCCAGAGTGTAGTTCCTGCTGGCTGATGATAAGAGGTGCCTGGCAGCACAGGCAATCTGATAGTGGGAGGACAGACTGAATGTCAGGGCCAGAATGTGAGCAGTGGTAGGAAGTCACTGAAAATAATGGTTTGCAGAAATTTCACTTGGTTGCTTTTACTGTGGCTCATTTTCCTTCATCTGCTCTAAGACATCAAAACAATAAGATGAAAGGGGAAATTATCTGCATATGTAATTGGAATGATGAGGGTGAAGTTGTAAGTTTTCCCAGCTTGCTGTCCAGTCTGGGCCAAAACAGGCTGTTTAACTTGTCAGTGACCAGTTTATACACTGTTAACACATCACTGAAACATAAGTAAAACCTAGAAACCCAAAGCTAATGGTAAAGAGGGACAACTTCAAACATGTGATGTTGAGCTGCTTTTGGTTTGGTCAAATAATCCACTTTGTAACAGCTTCATTTCCCATGCTTTAAAAATGTCTAGGATGTATAAAACACGCATTGTCAGTCTGTGAGAGGGAGTTAAAACAGTTTACAGGGGTTGCCCAGAGAGGTTAGCCAAGAGCAGAGATATTGTCAGCAAGCCCATTCACTGTCTCTAGAAAGGAAGGCTCTGGGGAAGCTAAAACTTCTTCATCAGGCTACCTGGGGCTGGAACTGTCAGAGGTTAGTCACGGCAGAGGAGATTAGCTAATGTCAGTCAGGAAACACGCTATCTTGTGCCTGGAGGCACGCTGGAGTCATGGTCACAAAGTGTTTTTATTTGCCTTGCTTAAAGAAGAGAAAAATCTGAGAACTTTTGGCAGGTAAACAACAAATGTTTTTAACCCTTACACTGCTTTGTTCATGAATCACTGCGCTGTCACTTCATTCTTACTCCCCCAGAGTGATGCTAAGTTTGGAATGCTAGAGGTTTACTCATGCCGTATACTCAGTTGATTTAAAAAGAAAACACTCGGTTTTAACATAACTCTGCTCTTTGCCAAGGTGTTCTGGAGTGAAGTGTTCGGAGGGCAGGGCAGTGCCGGCCCGGTGAGCTCTGCACCACACGGTGGCACTGACGGTGTGCGATGGTGGCTTCGTTTGAGGCTCATCGCTTTCTGAAAAGCATCACATGCGGGAGCCTGAACTGAGTGACTCCCTCTGACCTCCTGGGAAATAGCTGCGTTGTGCAGCAGGCAAACAGCCAGAGGTGTGCGTGTGCTGTCACATAAGGAATGAAACTACAGCGTGAGAGATCCCAGCACATCCTTAGCCAGATGCACTTGGAAGGTGTTTGTAAAGGGGAGATCTGGACTTCAGTCTCAGTAGACGCTCTGTAGTAATGCCTTCTTCACTGATTGTGAAGAAAACTTTGGGTCACCATTCTTATATTTTCTTTATTTTTTTTAGTGCTGCTTTTCTAAAAATGCTGATCAAAATAAAATGAAAATAGGCTATTTTGACTAAGCTTTGCTTAAGAGGTTGATGTCTTCAGACTTGTATCTCCTTTGGTCACTTTGACTGCAGGACTGAATCTGTTACCATTGCACTTTCAGATACATGGGGCACAGTGTGCTTGAATTACTTGTTCTTATAATTTTATTTCATTTCATTGATTGGATTTCTCCCTACAAGTTCATATGGGGAAACAGAGAATGGCTTTGTGTTTTTCTTTATTAATCTGATCTTATTTTCATCTCCAGGATGTTTCCTTGTATTAGGATCAGAGAAGAGCCTATAACATAGCTAAGGCTACCTCTTAATCTGTGATGGAATTGTTTGTACTTGGCCTTTAAACATGTTTCTTTAAATAGCTGCCAGCATCCTGGGGCAGCTTGTTTCCAGTTCTCATTTGCTGAGAACTGCCTTCCTGAAATGAAAATAGTTTTTATTATGGTATTATTTTCTCTGTCAGTTTTCAGTGGTGTAATTTATTATTATTTCATGACTATCATCCAAGTTACCATCCACTTTGACATAGCTTTTTCCTTGTGTTGGGTGTGACATCAAGAGGACTTTTCTTCATCAATTGTACCGAAAAACGAGGAGCCTGGGAGATTCAAGAATCTGCTAATTAGTATCCTACTGTATGCCTTGTCTGACTACATCTGTAGTTAAAATTCCTTGTTATTGTCAGGTCTTGGAGAAGACCCTGCCCACTAGATTTTTCTGGTTGTAGGATCTGCTGTAAAGCCTCACCACTGATTGTATCAGTGATTTTCAACTAATACAAATCATTCTTTATAAACTGGACCTCAGAGTAAACACAGTCCTCTTTGATGTGCAGTTTTTCCAGTTCNTGGGGCAGCTTGTTTCCAGTTCTCATTTGCTGAGAACTGCCTTCCTGAAATGAAAATAGTTTTTATTATGGTATTATTTTCTCTGTCAGTTTTCAGTGGTGTAATTTATTGTTATTTCATGACTATCATCCAAGTTACTGTCCACTTTGACATACTTAGCTGTTTCCTTGTGTTGGGTGTGACACCAAGAGGACTTTCCTTTTCATCAATTGTACCAAAAAACGAGGAGCCTGGGGGATTCAAGAATCTGCTAATTAGTATCCTACTGTATTCCTTGTCTGACTACCTCTGTAGTTAAAATTCCTTGTTATTGTCAGGTCTTGGAGAAGACCCTGCCCACTAGATTTTTCTGGTTGTAGGATCTGCTGTAAAGCCTCACCACTGATTGTATCAGTGANCTGATTGTATGAGTGATTTTCAACTAGTACAAATCATTCTTTATAAACTGGACCTCAGAGTAAACACAGTCCTCTTTGATGTGCAGTTTTTCCAGTTCAGTCTGGGGAGACCTTGTTGTGGCATTTTAGTATATAACAGACTGAGAGGCATTTTACCAGGGCCTGAGAGGGCAATGGGGTGAAAGAGGGTAGACTGATTTGGATATAGAGATGATTTTATGATGGGGCTGGGGAGACATGGGCACAGGTTGCTCAGAAGCTGTGGATGTCCCATCACTGCAGGTGTTCAAGATCAGGTTGGATGGGGCTTTGAGCAACCTGGTCTAGTGAAGATGTGCCTGTCTATGGCAGAGAGGTTGGACTAAATGGTCTTTAAAGGTCCCCTCCAAACCATTCTGTGAAATTGTTTGCATAATGTAACAGTTGAGGAGTGCATCCATGAGGAGCTAATCTGTGTTAGATCAATAAGAGGGTTACCAAAATATTTATTTCTTTTCAAATACCAGATCTTGTACTTAATACATAGCAAGTAAATATATTATGTATGTTTTATGGAAAATGTGCACACACATTCATGGAGATCTGCATGTGTCACTGACAAAAATTGAAATTAATTGTTGTAGATCGGCATTACTGGTTTGATGCATCTTGGGTAGTAAAGCAACATGAGACTATTTTTCTGAGCTATTGTAATGGAATTTGAGGAAGAATAAGTCTGGTAAAGGGTTCTGATTTATATGGTCGCTTCTTCCCCCCACCTGCTGTGTAGTTTTTAAGAGATATTAGTTATTTTAATGACATGAAGGAGAGATAGAATGTTGTTTCTCACATAGTAAGGGAAACAATCTGAGAAGGATGTGAACAAATCTTTCTCCATGTGAAACCAATATAGCTGCCCTTGCATGTAAATACTTAGGAAAAATTCTTCCAGGTGGTCCTCTGGCTGGTCTATACAGAGGGGGGGGGGAAAAGACAATATAATGGGTTTTTTTCTGAGCTAGAGGATATCCTACAATGGTATTTCAGATCTGTGTGAAAGACTGTGCCATTGATTGTGGCGGCCTCAAAAGGGTCTCTGTCATTTTGCCTCCATGTTTTCTCCTCTGAAGCATTCCTTAGAAGCTCACAAGTATATACAGCTTTTGGAGTTAGATTATATTTGCTGTGAACTTCCAAATGGTTAGAAAATACTTTTTCATAAAACAGAGGACATTTCTAAACTGAAATGAGACTTTCCAAGTCCTTACAGCTAGTACTTACCACAATTATGATAGTATTGTTTTCATGTGTCAAAGGAAGGAAATGTTACTTCAGAAAAAAACATCAGTGTTCTGACAAGATTTATAAACCTTGTAATTAATGAGGAAAATACTAGATATGCATGTCCTAGATGTATTGTACCTGGGCATCTTACAGACAACATCATCTTCCAAGCTGGTTAACTGTTTGCTGTTTTCTTTAGTGACAGGCATATTTTCAGACTTACACAGGGAAATGTATAAAACCTCTGTGATAAGAATTAATCTGAATGCTAAAGATTTAAGGCTTAATTATAATTCTGTTCCAGAGCAATGGACTGTGTGAACTGCCATTACTAAACTGTACTGTGCAAACACTGCATACTGATGGCATTTGCTTGTCAACCCCAGTGGCATTTCTTGGCACTAAGCTTGTTGTTCTGCCATCCAAGTGCATCCTGGGAAAAGATGGTATCTCAAGGGAATGTGATCTGCATTTTGAAGAAGAAAGTCAACCTCAAAGGTGCCTCAGAAGGACTCTAACACAGATTACTTTGCTCAAGAGAGCTGGTTTATTGACTGTGAATTTCTCATGCTTCTTAGGTGATGACACACATTTATTTGGCTGAATATATAAATTTTTGTTTTGTTGCCCATGAAATGATTGGTAAAAGTGCAGTGTTACAGTACAGGAAACAGTCACTAAATCTAAATGAGTCTCAAAACTTACATTGCTGTTCCAATATTTGGTTTTTTTTCCTTTTGAACTTTAGATTTTCTCCCAAAGAAAGAGAATAACATGACTCATAATGGGTATTTTAGTACAGTGTGTGCAACAGCAAATAAGATTAAAACAGTGGTAGTAAAGGAAGTAGGACTTGAGCAAACGTCTCTTCTGTTTACAAGTTAGAGCAATAGATTCTCTTCAGAATAAAGAAAGGGCAAGTCAAGATCAGGTTGTGATGAAAAACATGAGTTCAGAGTGAAAAGTTGATGAGGTTAAATGATACATGAATAGCAGAGAAACAGACAAATGTTATTAAGATATCTGCTTAGGAAAAGCAAAACCTAATACAGCAGCTTCTCAATGTGGTGAGAGAAATTCTTTTAAAGTCCATTGGAGTTAGAAAGACAAATGTGTCTTCAGGTATGGGCTGAAGGGATGTAACGTCTCTTCTGATGTACTTGATGGTGAATACAAGTTTTTCTGCTTTTATGCTAATAACTATTACTTGATTTTTCAATTTTACCCTGAGACTTTCTTCAACAATGTGTTTTCATGTTAAACATTAGAGTTTCTAAAGAAGCAGCAGAGATGTTTTGCCTCTCAGCTATTTGTGCTGCACAAGGGCAATTAAACTGGGAATATTTATGTTGAAGTTTTGTACCTTTTCTTTAACAGATACAATTGTCAGATTTTGTTTCTCTCCAACTTTATGGGAGTTTTGTAATTGATTTTGCTATTGGGAAGAAAACTGGGCCAGGAATTTTGGGCTGTAAATATCGTTGGTGTTTTGAAAATGGAAGTACTGTTAAATTACAATGCTGACAATGGATTATCCCACATTAAACAGGTTTCACTAAGTTTTATTATGTGCAGGCTAGTCATTATAATAGAAGATTTCTATGCATATGGGAAGCTAATATACTATGTTTTTTACATAGTCCTGTATATATGTTAATGGAATTGTGGAACTCCCTTAATGCTTCAATAAATATGCCAAATGTCTGTAGCAACCTGCTGTTTGCTGTGCCCAGATTGCTTCTTTGTAAGAAGGTATCAATCTTTAGTGCTTGCTGCACTCAGCCTCTCCCAGTCTCTGATCAGGATCCATCTGTTTGACTCTATTTAATACTGTGGATTTTTTATGATAGATATAGGCTTCAGAAGTGTTAGACTCCAAGTGGTGCCTGATCCCTACTGTTGTATTTATCACCATAGTAGTTTCAAATTGCAAAGGGATAGTCATGCATTTCCAGGTAACCAAGTGTTTTGTTGCTTGGTACATTTACATAAGTTAGGCAGATTTTTTTTTTTGTGAAAGAGTCAGATTTTTTTCTCAAATACACACTTATGAATCTTAACCCCTAATTGATTTTTATTCTGAGTCACTGGAAAGATGAAATTTTTTGTGTATGAATATTGAAATACAAGACTGGATGCATACTAGGAAAATAATTTGTTTGATTTTTAGGCATTGTATCTTTTTATTTGGTCTTTGCTTTCTTCCAGCAGTACTGGACAGTGTCTGTTAAAATGTGAAAAGTGTGTGAAATCTAAAGTGAACACATGGATACATAATCTTAGAGGATTTATTTGCAAATATAATTTTGTATAAATGAGTTGTTGAAGCATCAGTTGAAATTTAGATAACATATTATAGATGTGCAGGTGGCTAAACATACTGGTTCTGCTGGAAATGGTTTTAGAAATATATTTGTGATCTACTGCCTGCACAAAAGTATAGCTTTGTTCCTGATCTGATGTGCTTATAACAGAAGGCAATATCATCTGCATATAAGCAAATGCTGTGTGATTGTGAGTTTGACACTGTCAGCATCTGTGCTTTGAGTCATGGCTCCTACACATTAAAGTAAATTAATCTCCTAATGACACTGGAATGGCAGCACTACAGCTGCCTGACAGTTTGTGGGTGTATGGAATTCACCATAAACCTGAGCATTACCAAATGGAAACCAGGAACAGCCATGGTGAGCAGAATGCCTGACACTTGGCCTGTTATGAGAATGGTTTTCAGGTAGAGGTTTTGTTGTGAAAAATGGTACTAAGAATTACTATTTTTCCAAATTCATATGAACATTTTTAAAAAGTGAAAAGATAAAAAATTTTCATGGGTATCAAGTAAGATAGATGTTAAATATGGAAGGATTCCAGAAGATAGCTTTTAGTCCCTTAGTTTAAATTACATAATCTTAAGCATTCATGTCATGCTGTCAATAGAGAAATACCTGGTCTGGATATCCTTAGCAACCTTTAGGCTAGAAATTAATTGTGAAGCTTTGTAATAAACTATTTTTTTCTTTCAATGAATTATGCAAATCAGCATAAAATTGAAGTTTTAAATGGAATATAAGCTTGCTTATTTTATTTGCATATTTTAAGTGTTTTTTGGTTAAAAATGAATATTTCATGCTCACATATTCCTTATAAATAACGTCTAAGACTTGGTTAATAGGATACATAAAAGATCCCAAATGCACCACAGGACTGTCATGTCAATGCAAGGAACCAGCCATGAGTTACACTTTTTGCAGTTTTCCAATGCTGCACAACTTCAGAGAGGTGTAGTTTCTTTTGCCTTTCACAAAGATGATGCTTTGTTTGCCAGTGAAGGACCAGAACAGGATTGCTATAGACACACTGCACAGAGTTGGACTCTTTGCCTCTTTGATTGGGAGCTCATTTCATCACAGATTAAGTGTTTACTCAGATGTTCAGCACGTTGGGGCCAAAGAGCAGCAATAACTGTACATTTGCTTCCTTTGCTGGGGGAACTGCATGAGAGACTCCTCCTGCACTGGTCCTGCTGTTCAGCTGGGTGTTCTTGGCTCAGATGAGGCACTACAACTGTTTGAGGGGCTCTGACCACTAATTTTTACTCTAATTTTTCTTATCAGTCACAAAATCATTCATTTGAAACAGCCATTTCAGCTTATGGGTTCTGCTCTTGGGATATTTTCGTTTTTTAAAATATAGTCATAAACTTGGTGACTTTGTGGCTTTTTTGAATTTGTCAGAGCAGTAGCCTTATTTTTAACAGTTGCTAGGAATTTTTTACTATCTAAATGGTAACTTTCATTTCTAGGAGAATACTAAACCTCACTTTATTCAGCAAGAAGCTATTTTGATGTACGTTTTGTAGGTCCCTACAAATAGTTAGGAAAAAACAGTAGAGCTGACTAATGTGGAAAGTAGAGAAGGATGTGAATAGAACACAAACTAAAGAAAAGGAAAGCAAAACAGCAACCCACCTCCAAACTAGAGTGGTGCTCCTCATACTTTCACTTTTTTGTAATTTTCAGCCTTCCTTTTACTTCATCTCAGACTGAAAAAAGCTTTTAATGTAAGTTTGTAACCCCCTTATCACAACTACGTATTTAGATGTAGTAAATGCATATAACACAAGGAATACAGGAAAATGATTCCATTAGTGTTTTTGCTGTGATGCAGGTCAATCTATGCAGTCTGAGTGAATACACAGTGTATGCAGGCTGGAGGAGTGCTGACTGGGACAGAAGCTGCTGACTTTTATAACTCTAGCATTGCTTGTGTTCATCTCTGTCTTGTCTTGCAAGTCTGACCTTTGTCTGCCACAACAGCATTTTTTTGCCCTTTCCTTTGAAGCATCAGATATTGGCTGTTGGGAGGAATAGGATTCTGCCAAAAGAGCAGTTTTTGCATCCCCTTTTATACTGGGAATAGAGTCAATCTACAAATTACTTTGGAGTTTTATGTTGGTCTTAATATGTGGTTAATCATTAAAAAAAGTCAAGCTAGTATTTGGGAATTAATTTTAGTTACTAGATTTCCTGTAACAGTAGAATAGGAAGCACAATTGCATTTTTTTTCCAGTCTAAGAGCAAACACTGGCAAGTGAATAGCTCTATCACAAGCTGCTAAAATGATATTGATAAACAAAATAAAGTATTTATTTCTGAGTGGCTGTTTTTAAGGATGATTTTTCTGAAGTAGCAAAATTACAGATGCCTTCTATGGATAGTGGCGTATAAAAAACAACTTTGAACACTTTAATCCTGACATATCTCTAGAGGGAAGATAATAAATACTCCCCTGAAGATTATGCCTGACATCTCATGAGCTTTTAAAAAAAAATAAGGTGAACTTGTGTGGGCTGAGTGCTGCCTGAAACTTGCTTGAAACGTAGCATGGAATTCTTTTTTTTGATATGGGGCATTTTCACTAATGCCTTAATTTCCCTAATAGCACCTAAAGTCACTTTGCTTTGTGATAGTGACCTTAATTTTCCCTAGCAGAAAGAAAGTCTTTCCTTTTCCCAAAGTAATACTTTGTTGGGTTACAACTTTCCAGAGCAACAAACCTATTTTGTACTGCATCCACTGCCTAGGTAGGCCATATATAATAACTGATTTTTTTTTTCCTTTGCTGTTTCTACAGAAGCAGGTTTCCAAGCCTTAGGTTTGAAGCCAAATCGTTTTCTGTAGCTAAAGCCAATGATTGTACCATGGTTTGACCTTTCAAAAGTCAGGCTTAAAATATTTTAATTTATGGAATGATGTTCAGTCCTTAGATGTCTTCTAGCTGCTTTTTAAAGTACATGAAGCTTATAAATGTCCAGTTCTAGGGCAGCCAACACAAGAAAAATGAACGAGCCCAGAGGAGGCCACTAAGATGATCACAGGGCTGGAACACCTCTTCCATGAAGACAGGTTGAGAGACATGAGGTTGTTCAGCCTGGAGAAGAGAAGGCTCTGGGGAGACTTTAGAGCCACTTCCAGTGCCCAAATGAGCTACAGTAGAGCTGGAAAGGGACTTTTGACAAGGACATGTATCCCTTCAAGGCCAGGTTGGGTGGGGCTTTGAGCAACCTGATCTAGTGGAAGGTGTCCTTGCCCATAGTGGGGAGGTTGGAACCAGGTGACCTTTAAGGTCCCTTCCAACCAAAATGTTCTGTGACTGCCTGTGCAGAACTGCTCAACAGCTGTTTGACCCCCAGCCTCTCCTGATGGATTTGTCCATCCTCTGCACAGGACAATGCATTGGCCTTTGTTTTAACATGAGATTCCTGTCAGCCTGGAACTGCAGCTTCTCAAGGTCACCAGCTGATCAAGCACTCCTCCCAGTTTGTTCCTATAAGCTACATCTTGGGGATTGACAGACTTCTTCAACCTACAGGTAAATACTGGTGCAGATCCCAGCTGCTGGGACCCCCCTCTTTTTCTCAGTTGCAACGAATGCTCCTAGTTCAAATCTTTGAGTTGCTGTTCCTCTGCAGAAACCAAATGCAATGAATCCTGTGTTGCTTTGTTTCAATTTATTGATTCTGCTAATACCAAGAGCTGTAGGATGACTTTACCCTGACAGTCCTATTCAAAGATGCAGGGATGATTATGAGGTTTTATGCTGCTCAAGGAGAGTCAGCTAATACCTACTGAAAACTCTGTATGCTGCTTCCTTACTTCTGCTCTTTTGCCTTGGGACCCACAGTGTGGGAGTAGCTGCTTTATGTGCCCAGTATGATGCTGTGTGGTCAGCAGATGTTATCCACATTACTGTGTGTGAGTATACATTATTAGTAGTTGTATGCTAAACAATGTATACATCAAAGAGAAATACTGACCCTACTGGAGTTTGTGATATCAGTGAGTTTGTCAGTTTATCCACTGTAATCTTTTCTCTTCATGAAGAGGTGATAATGAAAATCAAAACTTTTTCTGTGTGACTGAAAAGTTGTCATGCACCATTCAGAGGAACAGTACAGTTACTGGATGTTATGTTCTGGTCTTACTGACTGAAATAACACAGCTACCCTCACTGGGCTAGCTTGTTAAATTTTGACTCTTTTAGTAACTGTTCTCTTATTGCTTGCATTCAGTGGTTAATGGTATTTGTACAAGAAAAACTGTTCCTCAGCCTTCAAAATGATTTTACTGTACTGTGCTCATCCACAATGAACACTCTGTGAGTCACTGTACTTAAAAGATAGAGATGGAGAAGTAAAACAATAACAAATGGAAATTAAGTGGTAGAAGTACACAATGTCTTTTTTAATAGCTCTGAGGGATGGTGTAGTTATGTAGCAATGAAAAGTTACAACTTCTCATTCTTTTTTATTTGAGATAGTGAAATTGCATCTGGAATTTCAGAGCAAAGAGTGGAGCACCTTCACATTTCCAAGGAGTACTGAGTAGCTACTTGTTCTGTTGTTTGGTTGTTGAGCCAATAAGGGAACTGGTCTGAGTGGGGGGAGCTGCTGTGAAGGGGCCTCGGTCCCAGCTCGGGTGGTGTGAATGTGACTGTCAGAGTGGCTCCTGCATGGTCAGACAGGGAAGGTTCCTTAACACAGGACAGGTTTAGGTTGGATATTAAGAAAAACTTGTTCATGGAAAGGGTGGTCAGTCATTGGAACGGGCTGCCTGGGGCAGTGGTGGAATCACAGTGTCTGGAAGTGTTCAAAAGCCATGTGGATGTGGCACCTGGGGACGTGGTTTAATGGTGAACATGAAGGTGTTGGATTAACAGTTGGACTCAATGATTATAGAGATCTTTTCCAACCTTAACAATTCTGTGATTCTATGGTTCTGTACCGGCTTTCCTTTCAGATTGTGAGTAGTGATGGCAACACAACAAAATGTGTTTTAAATTGAGGAACTCAAGATCTTATGTTGCAGTCCTCAGCTAGTAATTTAGAGTCATCAAGAAAATAAGTAAAGGGCTTTTAGGGGTTTGAAATTTGTATTGTTTCTTTAGGGCCTTGCCATTGGGTGTTCACATCTGGTGTGAAATCCAGCTGAAGGCCATTTGGATGATTCTGTTTTCCAATGTCTGTCGTCTCAAAGTCCTCCACTGCAGCATCCTGTTGTCAGCTTCAGCTGAGGAACTGGTGGGTTAATGAGGGAGACTGAAAATCCTTCTGATCCAGACAGGTGGTATTTCCAAATCAGACAGAACTGGCAGAAGTGAGGCTCTAGCTGCCACTGCCTGCAGCTGACTTTGGTGTCCAGAGCTGTCAGTACACAACTGTTCATGAGCTCTGAGTGTAGGATGTAGAAAGGGAAGCAAGGACTGCAAAACTAAGCTGTGCTCTGAGTTCTTATATGCAGCTTGAAGATCCCAGTCACTTCTGAATATGCATGTGTTTTATCTAAACATCATATGGTTTTGCTGACCTATGCAATGTTGATATTTCTACCCTAATTTGTGTGTGTTTCTCTGTGCAGTGCCTGGTTTAGTTCTAGGAAAATGGCTAGAGTGCTGCTGAGTCAGTGCAGCTGGGATAATGAGTCGACCTACTTTTTCTGTCTCATTGGGACATCCATGCATTATTGGAAGAAAAAATTAATTGCTAAGATAATCCTTTTCATGGTAAAGACAATGTGGAAAAGCACTTCACCTATCACTATACTTTCTTTCCCTTTGCATTATATTTGTCCTTAAACCCAGCCATAAAAGCAGGCTATAGCAATAATAATACTAGGACCAGTACTATCTGAGAAAAATATTAAAGTAGCATTTATGTATAACTGTACAGCCCAAGGTCATAAAGCAAGTACTTAAAGCACCAAAAGATGGGCTGCAATAAGCTACTTTTTTTTTTTTTTTTACCTTGCAATGGAATGGAAAAGAAGTAAAAAGTCTCAATCATTCAATAACTTCTGATACAACCTATTCATTTTTAAAGTGGGCTGTAATCTTGTGTCTGACAGGAAACAATAATGGTTTTTTTGCTACAGGTGGATCTGCTCCACTGTGGACCCCCATGAGCTGCAGGGGCACAGCTGCCTCACCGTGGGCTGCAGGGGAATCTCTGCTCTGGCAGCTTCAGCACCTTCCCTCCTGCTCTCCTACACTGACCTGGGTGTCTGCAGGGTTGTTCACCTCGCATGTTGTCCCCTCCTCTTATAGTTCCTCTTGTACTGCAGATTTTTCTCCTTAGATGCATTAGCCCAGAGGCACTACCAGCACTGCTGGTGGGCTCAGCCTTGGCCAGTGTTGGAAGCAGCTGGCCTTGGCTCTGCCAGATGTGGGAGAAGCTTCTGGCAGCTTCTCAGAAAATAAAGACCAGGCTTAAAATAGTTTTACCTTGGGGGGAAAAATTCAATAGTGTAATCAAGGTGCTGAGAAGGAATGAATTAAGAGCCTTTCTAAATATGATAGATAAGAGATATTTAAATTCAAAAGGTGAACCAGTCTGCTCTTGTTATTGCTGGTCAAAGATGATTATCTTCTACACTTAAACCCCCAAAGATTCATTATAGTGATAAGCTCCCAAAAGGGCAAAAAGGGTGTTCTTGGTTTGTGTATCTGTTTTTGAAGCAGGCATGGTTATAACAAATTGTGTTTCTTAGCATTGGAAAAATAATTTACAATAACATATCATTAAATGCCTCATGAAGAATGTGAGGGGAAAAAACCCTTAAAAACAACTGTAGAAGTTGTAAGAAGTGAAGTTCTGTTTTAATGAAAATAATGAGCAAAGATACATGCAACAAATTTTTTTGATTCTTAGCTGCATGTGTTTTGTGTGCTGGTTCTTTATGGTATGTGTAGAATGCTGCAAGAAATAGAAGTTTTTTCAGTAAAATAGATCTGAAGTCGGGATAATGCAACTTCCAGAGTTCATGAAATTACATGTTCTACCCACTATACTCAATTTTACCACTTTATCTGGGGGTTTATCTGACTTTGGAATCGTTTCAGCAAAGTAACTTGTACTGTATGGTTGGTGGATAGAGCACCAACACTTGGCATATCTTGGTGATGGTGATAGACATGCCATCAATTTTGGGGTGTCTGTGCTGGGTGCCTGCTTAGATTAATTCCTAAACCCATCCTGGGATTGCTGCCAGGTCTGCATAACAAAGCCCAGTTTCATGCAGAGGTACTGGCTTTGATCCTGGAAGCAGCAGAGGGTATCCAGCATATCCAATGTGCTACCCCAGGGCAGTGTTGTCCTGATGGTGTTATGTTCCAGTTCTGGAATGAGCCTAATGTTAGAATTTGCTGAGCTATCCCAGCATGGTGCATTGTCACACAGGCTTGAAATATCCTTAAGATGCAGTCCTGGCTGCTTTCTGTGCAGATACATCCCTGTATCCTGAGCACATTGATCAGACAAGGCAGCAAACCTGTGAATCACAGAATTAACTAGGTTGGAAAAGACCTTTGAGATCGAGTCCCACCTATTACCTAACACCATCTCATCAACTAAAAGATGGCACTAAAAGTCAGTGTGGAGCATAGCACTGTACAAGAGATGACATCAAAATGACAGAAAATGAGTGGCCAAAGTGCAGCAGTTCACGTGGAAGTGTGGCTGTGAAAATTACATGGATGGCACCCATTCCACTGCTGGAGTTGCCCTGGTACCCTGTTTTTCTAGAGCTCAAACGAATATAAGTTAACAAGGCCAGCTGCCTGCATGGAACATATTTCTGGTATTTGCTATGTAACAGTGTCTTTCTTACAAAGCTACTCAGTTTCCAATGTTATGGGCAGAGCTCTGTGTTCCTGCCAGGCTACCAGAATGCAGCATCTGCTCTTCTCCTGCCAGCAGAGTTTGGCAGAAAATCCAGTGTGTCTGGCACAGGAAGATCAGGGCAGATTTTCTTCCCTGTGTGGAACAGGTTTACCTGCTGGTCTGAATACACCTAGACTGTGTACCCTCACTCTGGGATCTCAATGCATGAAAGAAAGTGGATGATCAGCAGCCTTTCTTCTAGCAGATGTAATTTCATGGGTTTTAGTAACTTAAATTGTTGCTTAGCAATTTGAATTTATGCCCGTGTACAATCATCCCAGAGCTACTGCTGTAAGAGTGAGTTGCATGTCCTTCCTGGCTCATCCCATCATCTCTAATGTTGTGTGAATCTCTCCTAAAAAGCTCTACTTGGGTAAGGAGCAACAACCTTCTCTGTTCCTATTATTGATTCAATTGACCTGTTTTAACTGGGTGTTCTGATTGCCCTCTCTCTAGTGGGAAAAGAGCAGATGTGTTTCTTTATCTCTGTGGGCCATTTAACTGATGCTGCATTTCAGCACTGAATATTAAAGTCACGGAGATGGTTTATGTAGCAAAACAATAAAGCATTCATAATTCTCCCTCACATGAGAAATAACACAAGCATGCAATTTAACATAAATCTTCAGCTAACTCCAGACATATGTAAAGTTGCTCATTATTATTAGTTTTTCTCTTCTGCAGCCCAGTTATTTTCTTCATTGTCCTCTGAGACTTCTGCTTGCAGTTTCTCTCTAAACTCTGCATTAGATATTCTGTTTTAATGCAGTTCTGAAAATCATGTATTTTTTGTTTTAACCAATGTTACAGATGTTGTGACTACAAGCTCTTGGGCACTGCTTCATTTGGAAGATTTAAGAATCTCTTAAATGAACCATCTTCCCATGCCAGGGTTGGGCAAAGTATGATCAGGAAGAAAACCACTTGTTATTCATGCGACAGAACATATTTCCAATTTAAATACATGCATATAGTGAATAATTAGATTTCAGTATTCATTTTCTGTTGATTTCTACACCACCTCTTTCCCCCTCCTTGAAACAGACATGCTCTTGCAATCCTGGAGTAATGTTTAGTAGTATTTAGGAGATAATGCTAATATTTTTATTGGAATTCTGCTGCAGACTTCACTTGGGCTGTATGTTGGTGGATTACAGTGATAACAGGAATGAATGCACACTTCAAGTGCATAAAAGAAATGACAGGTAGACACAAAGAAAGTGTATTTTGTTTTTTGAATGTGAGTGGTTCACATTGTCTGAAAGCATTAATGAACCTTTACAGACCTCTCTGAGAAAAAAGTAACACTTTAAACACATGGCCAGAATTCTGCATAAGGAGAAAATTCTGAAAGTGACCCAGGGTAGGGAAATTACTTGGAGTGACATTAGGTTTTTTAGGTCTCAGGGGTATTTTAGTCCTATCAGGATTTAATCCATATTATGGATGCATATGAAGAAAGAAAAGATAACTTTGGATAACCAATGCTCATGGTGTACTCTTCATGACTTCAGCTAAATTTGGTCACCTTTCATAAAAGCTAAATCTTATTAAAGGCATGTTTTCCCCTTTATTCTTGTACAGGTCTATTTACAGCCTTTAAGGGTAGTACAAGGCAAAATTATCCTGCTTGTATGTAAAATACTTGTTCTCTCTGTCTGTTCATATATTTGCAAGAGAAATTCTTGGGTTTTTTTGTTAAGGTCTGAACCTTGTCTTTATTGCTATGATATTTTTTTCCTATTTGCATCTTTTTCAGTGATAGTTTGTATTTGGAAGCATTTGTATTTTCAAGAACAACTGCAATGCAGTCTATTTAAATGCATTGCAAAGCATGTTTGGTGTAATTGCAAAGAAAACAGTCGAATTGCAAGATATTTCACTTATTTTTAATCAGAATACTGGTAATACAGCCATGGTAAAGTGTAACTAGGAGGTGCTCTAATGGAGGAAATGCCATTATACAATGAGTTTCTCAGTAATGCTAAATACAGTAGTTACCAAACAGCTAATCACAACTGGTGTAGTTTCTGGGTTCTGTAAAAGCATTTCCTCCTAAATTTTGTTACTTAAATACTGTTAATAGGAATATTAGACTTGAGTCAGACACATGTTTACCTAACTTCATTAAAAACAACACACAAGATTACAGAAATAAAGTTTGTTTGCTTGCCTTGATTATAAAGAAACATTTTTTATTTTGGTTTTTTTTTGCTTTTCCATGTGCATCCACTTTTCACTTTGGCTTTTTTTTTTGTCAAAATGTTCCTTTAGGCTTTCCAATGGCAGTTCTGCAATGTGATAAAATAACTTTTAAAATATCTCTAATCACAAAACTGTCCATTTGTCCAAACAAAAGCCCCATGTGTTACATTTTTTGGTGTTGGACATTTTCTTATGTTCTCATAAAAAGTGAGACCTGGTTAACAAACGGAATTTAATTAAAATTAATAAAATATGTATTTAAATAACCTGACCTTAAACTTTCCTTCTCTAGATACATCTCATCCCTGCTTCACTAGAATTCTAGTCTCAGTAAAAGAGGAATTTATACCAAAGCTGAGGAAAACCTGTCAGGCTTTTAAGACATGGTCTGTTTGCAAAGCTACCAGCAGTTTGATAGATTTATCATAGTAGTTATTGCAAATCATACTGTTACATGTATGAACTAGTTATACTTCCAGCTGTTAGTGCTATTCTTGTGGTAAAAATGTTTGTTTCCTCTAGTCCTATTTGTATCTTACCAGGGTAGAAAAACCTGCAGGGTCTTGATTTTCTTCTGTCACAGACAAGTGTGCTGTATGATCTGCATGTGCCAGTTCAGTCCTGCTATGCCATGGAAAGGCTGCTGAAATACCTTTTTTTTTTTCCATAGCATTAGACATTTTCTCATTCACAGAAGGGATTTTTAAGTGAGTTTCAAAAAAGGCTTCTGGGCTCATTGGTCTTATCCTGACTGCAAACTTAGGCTCTTGATTGTTGAGGTATTGTCTGAATATTACTCAAAATCATCTTCAACTATTATTTAGGTATTGGTAGGACCCAAATTTCCTCCCTATATTTTTGTGGGCTGGGTGAAGAGCTAGAGCTTTTAGTGAGAGATTGAGAGGCAGAAAAAATTCTGGTGTACTTATTGGTGCATTGTCAGGAATACAGAAATAATTTCCTGGGTAAGGAGAATCAATTGTATTGTCTGAAGATCCACACTGAATTAGTGTTTCTTCCAAAGCACACAGAACTGTGCAATTATTGTTAATAATGTAGTGGAGGAAACATTTTGTAATTGATCATATAGGACCAAATCTTAAGGTCTTGTCTTTACAACTTCAAGTTCCCAGATTAAATTTGACTCTACAAATACTGTTACTCAGTTGTATGTGTAGATGGTCTGTGTAACAACCTGGTTCTTTAATGTGCTTTGCTTCACTCTTTGTTCATTGCTATATCCACTGGATATGTCACCTTAAATTAGCTTCTGATCTCCTGAGGGATGGTAATGTAACACAGTTTTTATTTGGGATTTCCAGCATCCTTGAATAGATGTAAACCATAAAGGAGGCTGCATGTGCACTCTGTGAAATGACAAGGGAGAATTTGACTAGGAAATATTGAATTAAATAGGAAGGATCTGTGAGTGAATCCAAAAAAATGTTATGTGGTTTAACCAAGTGTCTGAAGATGTAAGTTGTGTACCTTTTCCTGTACAGCAAAACAGCACCACTGGTGTATTAGCTGTTGCAAGAGCTGATGTAATTTACTTTGTGGAATGAACATTTCAAAGCAGTAATTAAAACTCCCTACTTTAAAACTTCTTCAATAGCTTTATTTTTAATACAAGTGTGAATCTACTGAAAATGGCTTATTTTGACATCATAGTTGGTATCTTGTAGAATAGTTGCAATTTGAGTGCCTCTGAATATTTCTTTTATTGTAGATTCATTGGTTAACACATGATGCATTACAGCTGGTCCTCTGTGAGAGGGAAAACTTAATTGAGTATTTTACCAGAGTCTGGCCTTGTAAAGAGAGTGTGAACACGAGGCAACAGATTATAAATTCTAAACATAATTCTAGCATTTCTTTTTCGAAGTGTTAACTATTACAGCTAAACTCTTAGTTGTTTTGGGGAGAGGTATGGCCTTGGAGTGATTGGTGTTTTTCAGACATGGCATATTTGAATGTGATTACCACGTTTGTGCTCCTCTTTCTAGTGAGGAGTTGAATCAAAATCAGCAAGTGTTTAGCATTCCACTGTTTCACAAGGTGTTGGCAGAGATTCAGAGGTCTTGCAGAGCTACTGGGAGAACTGAAGGTGTTCAAGGACAAGGAAGAGCAAGGATAACTCAGGTAGCTGTGGCTTGAAAATGCAGAGGAAATGTCCAGGAAAAGCCATGGTGGCACATGGGGGTTACACCATAAAAATGCAATTCTGTGCTGAATTCCATTCCAGAGTAAATAACCCACATCTGCCTCATAGGGTTGGTAGTTCAGTGTGACCACAGGTGCATGTAGATGTTTAGAATTCTGACGTTATTGTTAACTGAATAGAGTAAATTTTTAAATTGGGTAAGTATAAAAGTAGATTGAATGTACTAGTTCTATTTTATAAGGAAGATTGCTGTGCAGCTTCAAATGTTTGGGATATGTACTATGATTATTAAAAAATATGATTTACAAGATATAATATGCTTTTGCTGTAAAGTTTATATTAAAATGAGTTGTGTTTTTCTTCTGGAGACTTAGTGTAACTAGACAATGCTACAATAATTGGTTTCTGTTCACAATTTTCTCATTTTTTTTTTAAGTGAGATATACTATCTAATCTAAACTACTTCAGGTATGTATAATCCAAGTAGAATTTTCATTTTTTTGGGATATCTTCTAAGGCCAATGACATAATGAAAGGAATACCCAATCTGGCTGAGGTCATGACTTCATGCAGTGCTTTCATTTGATCAGTTGAATTTATGCTATATTTTAAGGAGTTTTTTGAGTTATAGTGTTTATAGATTAGTTTATCCCTGAATTTTCATCCAAAGTTTTGTGATGTCTTAAATTGCACAACAAGCTAATATGTAATTAGCCCATTTTGCATACATAAAACTTCTTGGTGAAATACAGTGATTTGCAAATTATTTACAATAAACACTGTATTACACCAATAGAATAATTCAATAAAATTGTTTCCTTCAAGTATTTCAGCAGGGATTTCGTCTATTCTTTTCACTGTGCACAGTTACTAATGGGAGAGCAAGTTCTAGTTTGCCACTATTTATACATGAGGGTTTTGGGTATAGATCTGCAAAGATGCTTTTATTTAATCAGATTTTAATTACAAAATAGTTCAAAGCTACAGGTGGATCAATTGAGTATCTGATGAAACCACGAAGTGAGAAAGTGCAAACTGTTTTTCTCATGGAAATCAGGAGCAGGTTGAGTGTGAACTGTTCTGTACAAAAAGAATAGGCAAATATTCCTATATTTATTTAATCTGCTCATTGGCCTGTAAAGTCCAGCATGAAACTTTAAAGCCCCTTTCAGAGCTGGTTGTGTTTACAGCTGCCTGACAGTTGTGCTGTGACTTCACCTCTGCCCTGCTACACTTCTTGAATAGTAGGAGATTCTTACAGGGAGAGAGGCCACTAAGGTGAAAATGCCTCTTCTTGAGCTTGAGGATGATAAACTGTCTCCTCAAATGGGAATATGATCTGGGGGGATGAATGTAGAGGCTTTTGAGACGTGTCACAAAATGCATGTGAAACATAAGTCGTGGAAGGGTTGTCCAGGATGGATTTGAATAACCTTGATCATTTAAATCATCTAAATAGAAGTCTGAGCGTTCTGGTCTTTTTTCTTTTGCTTTTCCTGTGCGCTAAGGACATATTCACCCAGTTCTGTAAAAATGACTTATTTTGAGCTGGAGCCAAAACCAGCTGAGCAAAATAATTTGCTCCACTGTTGTCCTTAAAGCAAACACAATTCAAGTGCCTTTTAAAGCAGGAGAATCCTAAATATCTAGAGAATCTCTCAGCTGCTGGTATGACTTCTGCTGGGTGATAGAAGCAAGTATATAAACATCCCTGTCCCCACTGCTGCAGCTCTGCTGTGCAAAATGGAGAGTTATTATATATATTCAATTCTTTTAGTCCCTGTCCTTTGTGGCTCCTCTGAATAATTTAGTTTCCAATCTTTAAATCTGTTAAAAAACATTTTATGATGCTTTTCAGTTCTGTGATCACCTTGTCACTGGTCCCTCCATTACCAACATTTGTGACATTTTCTTGGAAGGTGCTGCATTGCTTCCTTTTGCTCAGCCCTAGGAGATGAGCTGGTATCACTGGCTCAGGATAATGGAAGGGCAGTCGCCTCCTGTGCTTCCATCCATTCTCATTCGTGTGTCTCTCTATTCCTGCTGTGTGCATATTCCTCCCACACAATACTGCAGCTACCTAGGAGTGCTGTTCACTTCATCTGCATTTCCTTTTTCCTGCCTGTTTGAGTTCTGCAACTCTTCTTGCCTTGAAGTCCTCCTTTAATTCTCATTTGTACTGCTGTTTGTTTAGAATGGGATGCATTTCTCATATCCAGGAATACTTTTTTTTTTCTGCTCTCAAGTATTCCCCCCAAGCTCACAATTTGATGTTGAGTGCTTTAGTTTTGGTTCTTTGTTGTACTTAAGCAGATGCTCAGATTTAAGTACAAGAAGTTAAACTGTTAAAATTCAAACAGATTCTTTTCACAGTTCAGAATAGATGGTATCTTTAGCATTTTTCTGAATGGAAGGCTAACAGCCTGAATGTGAATATATATTTAATCTTTAATGAATATTAAGCACATATGTGTAACATGTATGTACTTAAGTGCTTTGTTAAGTAGGGGTGTTTTACCCTGATTTTAAGTTTTTTCCAACAAGAAACATATTTTTGGTTTTCTAATTACCTACAGTTACTGGCAAGAAAAAGATACAGTGCTTTTACAGATAATTAGGAGAGGGTGCTTTACTACTTCACTTTATTTTCTCATTAGGTGGGCATCTATTCATCATTCTCAGATTGTATAGACAAGATTTTTCTGCTGACTATGTATAAATGTAACTTATACAGAGCTGGCAGTTAAACTTTAGTTATACCATTATTGTTTTGTTGGATGCTATTCCCAAACTGCTCTTGTTAGTGTGTGTATATGCATTTAGTTACCTGTCTGTTTCGGTGAACATTTGAAAAATAGGAACCAAAACTAGAAAAACCTAATATTTAAAATGTGATTTTAAGACAGTTTTATTACACATTATTTTATATATACTGTATATAGACAATTATTACTCCACTCCTACCCTAAATTTTTTGAATACTCTGCTTTACTTCCCTGAAAATATTTGTTTATGGACAGCAGAAAAATCAAAATAAGTTCGTACTACAGAGTGATAGAATTCATGAAAATGTAAGTTGCAGAATCCTCTCAAAATATTTCAGCTTGATTTGCTTTGAAATGCTTGCTTGTCTGAGTAGAATGACTGAAAAATGGTATTGTACAGAAAAAGACCTGCTATGAATGCCTAAAATTTTTGAAGTTATTTTTGAATAGATTGATTCATATTCAGATTAGCTTCCTGCCAGATGGAGGGAATTTACAGTAAATCAGTTTTTGGCAGGAGAGAAATAAAAACTGAACAACATCTGCTTATTTATAAAACTTGTCCTATTCATTCTCTGTGTTGGTGGAACATGTATTACCTACCTAAAGACAGTTTTGTGGCCAATAAGTTGTGGACTCTTAAAGGTTACAGGAATGAGAAAATATTTGTTTACAGAGCTTTTTTATACAGTGTAAGCAGCACCTTTGCACAACACAGCCATTGATGTTCAGCATCTCTACTTATTAAGTTTCTATTCCAGCTATGAGTCTTGGAGCAGGAAAAGCCTCACAGTTGCCAGAAGTTATTTCAGTCTGATCTTGCAGACATGTCTCTCTAAGCAAAGTCAAACATTCCACAATCACAATGAAGGAAGGCTCATGAGTATGCAAAATCTTAATTGCCTCCTTTTGACCCATGCAAATCAAACTATGGTGCTATGAATATTTCTGTTCACAAGTTCGTGTGTTGCTTTATAAATGGCATATTGGAGTGCTCAGGTATTGGGTCAATATATTTGACTGGCACTTTGTAATGACCTTACTGTGCTGGGTGTGCCTGGGTTCTCAATAAGCAGTTTATTTACACTATTGACTCTTTTAATGTTCATGTACATAAAAAGAGAAAGCTCAGGCCTTCTCAGTGGCACTGATGTCCAAAGGACTGGCTCAAAACTGCTGAAGTCAGAGGTTAGATGACTAAAGTGGGAATTAAAAGCACACTTCTGGTATGGCTAACTAACAGCCATCCTCTGGTGATTGCAACTCAAGATCAACAGTAGTTGGAAGCTGCAGGCACTGAGAAGGCAGTCATGATATTCAACACACCCAACTTGGTTTACCAAAAATACCACACTGTTCTTGTCTACCAAAATATTTCTAAGTAGAAATAGACGTAGATCAGTAACTTTATTCTGTCCTGTATGTTTAGAGATAAAACATGGAATGTTGGTAACACATTTACTAAAAAAGAAAGTTTTAAAAGCAATTGTCCTGTATTTCTAATGCTAATTTCAAGAATGATTTTCAGAATACTGCCATTTGAATTGAAGGTGAATCCAGTCTGTATCTTTTTCATCAAGGTGACCACCAGGAAACTGCCTTTGACAAGGCAAAGCATGAGTTGAATCCCCACAGCAAACCTAATCGCCTGTGGGCAAGCAAGATTTATTGGCAATGTCTTTTACTACGACAATTAATTTAGGTGGATAAATTAGAGAAGTTTTTGGGCATACCAGCTTTCCACTAGGAGCTAAAGGTGTGTTAATAATTTAACCGTCTTAGCAGCTGGAACCTGAAAATCCTTTTTACCCAAAGGTTAGCTATTTTGGGGAACTTCTTCATAATTCACTATTTCTTTCTGTTATCTAGAATGACTTTCAAGGGGCTCAGAGAAATCCTGCTTCTCTGCAAGGAGAGAGCTAAAGAACTCTCCCTCTTATTCCTCTATTCTATTTCTTCCTCCTTTTCCGTCTCTTGAAAGATATTCAGAACTTGGGAAACATGAGCATCCTTTTCTTTAGTTTTTATAATTCAAGCAATAGTTCAGGAAGTTACATTGCTTCTTTTCTTCATTAGCTCTCCTGGTTTATGTATCTGTTCTGTTCTAAACCTGCACCATATTCAGAGTTATGGGGTTAAAACATTTCTTTCTGCTGGCTGTGGTCTGTTGTGAGAGCTGCTGGCACCGAGTGGATCCCAGTGCTCCTCTGTTATTTCCCTGGCTCAGGAAACCCCTCTGTGTGCTGTGATCCTCTGCTTTGCTGGGGAATGAACCTGCTCGAGATCCGGTCACTTTGGCAAATAGATTCACAGCTTCCATATCGATGTGAGATTTACCTGAAATGTAATTATCTGTGGCAGATTTAAGATTGAAATTTTTTGTTCTCTTATTTGGGAAATTCTGTCATCATGACCTAGAATGCCAAATGTTTTGAGTCACCCCAGTTAAAAAAGTAATTATGTCAGATATTTTATTAGCAGATCTACCAGGAGGTATTATTTCTTCATATTTTTCAGACACCTCCTGTCAAAGGACTTGGAATTAGCTTTCTTGTCCTTGGCCAAAAAAATGTCAAGGTAATAGTCTCTGTGATGATAGCCAAAAATGGCTGATGAATGAAATCTGAAGTAACAGTTTGTACATTACATTTTCTCTTTTCTGTATATGTGTAATACATCTATTTCTTCTTAGGTAGTAGCAAAAATGTGCTAATGTAACTTGAAAACTACACAGGGAAAAATGCATATTTTCAAATAATTCCTACATTATAATAGTAGGTGATATGCAGAGACTGTAGGTGTTTTTATAAAATGACTGTATTTTGGAGTCTAAATTTGAACTTGTAGGTGAATTAAAATTAAATGATTAGGCCATGAATTAATGTTTAACTTATTCTGTAAAATATCTCTGTTAAGAAAGCGCCAGCTTTATGCACTAATGATTTATTATGAAATTCAGTGGATTTAAATAGGTAAAATGTAAGAGTTGCAGCAAGAAAAACCCATGACTGTTGGAAATGAAGCACAAATATTCTGTAAACTCCCAGTACTGAAGGCAAGTGATAAATGAGTGAAAAATGAAAGGTTTGTTACTCTGTTCTTAAATTGCTTTGAAGGCTAAGACCTTGTGTCTTGACAATACTCAGATACTTGCCAAACAGGGGGTTCCACTTGATGCCTGTTGGATGCTGTAGAGAAGTGGAGCTGCATAGGGTGTTTGCCAGGACCATGGTATCTGATACAGAACCTACTCTGCAATTTTTCCTTAGATTTAGAGCCTGCAAGATCCCCAAACACAAACCTCACAGCAACTCTTTGCTACCTTTTAGAGAACTTAACTAAAACTATTTCAGATACGTAGGTTTTAAAGGCACAACAGAGAGCTGGACAACACTTCTCCACAGTGTATTGTCTTCAAACATCTCAGTTCCCAACATTAGTCACATTTTATGACAGTGAGATGGAGATAGCCAGATGACTACCCTAGAGCACCCCCTACACCCAAAGGAGATGCAAGAACAGTCTATTGATTCCCAGTGGGTGATTGTGTTGGTTCTTTTTCTCTAGGACATGTTGTCTTCCCATTTCTCAGCCAGGTCTTGAACTTCTCATACCTCTGTCTACAAGAAATGTGTTGCACTTAAATATTACAGGTGATTTTCAT
>WEIV01005211.1:92313-150578 GCA_013390005.1 Calyptomena viridis
TTGAAAAGTACAAAGCCTATCAGATAAAAATGAAATAGCATAGAGTGTGTATTTCATAATCCTTTTTGAAATGCAAATATGTTACAAACATATTTCTTATATGTTCTCAAGTTGTGTTTGATATTTCCAAAGATTGCCCATCATTGCTTTCAATTAAGAGTCCACTTATCAAGGATAACCTCTGTTTTTCATACCATAACTTATAAACCTAATCCTTTCATTAAGATAAATGAAGCCTTCCCTAAGAACTGTAACAGTGCCACATGGTGTCTAAGAGAGCAGCAGAGTGCTTTTGACTGTTATAATTTTAACAAAGCTTCCTCAAAATACGTTTTATTTGTTCTATGGATCTGCAGTAAGAGTAAATTAAAATAGTCTTTATTGTTTTACTTTGCTTAATAAAGTCAGTCAAGGATTTCAATGGCAATAGTTTTCTGTTTAGTTCAGAACATTTTTAAGAAATGTCACTAATTTTGATGTGGTGGAAAGAGTACATTTCCTTTTCTCCCCCTTGCATGGGAGTACTACCAGAGCTTGAGAGGCATCTGCTTTGAGATGTGCAACTTTATTCTTTTGGTTTATGTTTCTGTCCATGTTGGAAAGAATATGTAGTGGACAACCAGCCTCAGCTGTGGTACCTGCTTGTCATGTTTGTCACAAGATCTGAGCCACACGTGTATTTGTAGTTTTAGAGGGTTGACACTGATCAGTGTCTTCTGCAGCTGGAAGTGAAAATCCACAGGAGGTAAGTTTGATTTGACTTTTCTGGTTATACCTGGAAGCATCAGCCAGGGAATTTGTATTGTAGAAAGGAGCCTGTGGGAATGTATAGATGGAGGTGGAAAGAAAATTGATCTGAACAACAAATATTTTGTAGTATGCCATACATCTGCTAACTCAGGTGGACTTATTTCCAACTCCAGAATTCCTGTCAAAGGAGGAAGAAGATATCATAGCAAATATTATTGTTGGATCTGTACCTGAACAATTGCATCATTTTTGCCAAAATCACTTCCAGAAGATAAATTATAATGTTTACATAGCAAAGCAAAAATGGATAAATCCAAATACACAGACTGACTTAAGAAAATTAAAAGTTGTAATGGAAGAATAGCTGTTGACCTTACTGAAGTGCTTTGTGTCCAAATCCCTAATTTCCTTTAATTTAATTTTTTTTTCCTGAGAATTCTCCCCACTCATTAGTTACTTTGGCTCTTATCCTCTGAAGCTTCCAGCAAGACTGCTCACCTTATCCAAACTGCTAATGTTAGCACAGAGATGCAACTGGTTAGTGCCAGCCCAGTTTGGCATCTGCCCATGTAGGCAAACTCATTGTGCCACTTGCACATGAAAAATGCAGGCTGTCTGCCACTGAAATGCCATTTATCTGCATGCTATTTGTCTCTTCATACATACCATCAAATCACTATAGTTCTCCAGAACTCTAAAATATGTGTTACCTGGTTTTTCCCATCAAAAACATGAGTGTATTTTTCCCTCTGCAGTATCAGGTCTGTGTGTGGTGCCTTGATTTCCTGGAAGCTTGGGTGTGAAAATGAGAACTCTAATTCTTGCCCATTCCCCAGCACCTTTGATCTTTTTGAAGGCTTGGGAAATGGCAAAGTACACATAACCATTTTTTTTATCAGCTTAAACCAGCATTTGCTTCTCAGTCTGCAACTTCACATTGATTAGGTGGTAGATTTTCTAGATTAACTCTTGACCACTAAAGCACTTTTGTTCTCTCCCATGCTTTTGGGAGATTTATTGATTTAATTGAAGGAGTTCTTGAGTTTTTCAGCTGTACATATGTCTTTTCCTCCTTAAGTTGTTCACTTTACTCATTTTTAACGTCCTGTGGGCTATGACTGTTTTTTCCCAGAGGTTATGAGTTAAAACCAAGGCTCAACTACTTTTCAAGAATATACTGTAAATAACTTGACTTTAGCTCACCCTTAACAGAAGATCACTTGCACCTATACCTGTGCCATGTAAGCAACTTCCCTGGAGCTGGATATGGATTAGTCAACAGAATATGAAGGTAATTTTATTTAAAGAAAACAGAAATGGGTCATTTTAACAACACAGTGGCATCTTGTCTCGTATTTACTTGGGAGCTTTGTATGACTGAAATTTTAATTTGTTTCTCTCCCAGGTATTTCTGAAAATTAATAAAGCACAAGTTAATAAAAACAATGAAACATAGAGATGGTGTTACACCAGTACAAAACTCTCTATCCTTCCTCTCTTTCTTCTATGGCAGCAGTAGCTGGGGTATAGTAAAAACACTGGGTTTGTGTTAGGCCAGGTAGTGGAATTGTTCAGAAGTTATTTGCTGTTCCTCAAAGTGATACTTCAGGTTATATAAAGGTTTGGAAAAGGGAATGCAGGATCTGTGGCAGTCAGGAACTTGTAGAAAAATACAGATAGTTTGCTAACTGCTTTGCACAACATTTGAAACCATATTGGCTCATTTTGAGACTCTACATTTTTGTTCTTATTATAGAAAACTTTAGCAATCTGTAGTTAGGCAAAATTGCCAACTGTAATGATAAATAATAACATATGGGTGTATGCAAATACAGAAAACACCCTTTCATTACATATGCAGTATGATACAATTCCTACCATCTCCATTACATTAGCATTGCAGATACTGAAACTTGCTGTGCTGCCAAGAGAGTTTACACAGTTTTGTTGAAATCAACAGAAACTCTGCATCTGAAGTTTTAAGAAAACCTTGAGTTTTTCTGCCTCAGACACGTCTGTTTCTTTTTCATGTTTCAAACAGGTCAAAGAAGACAATTTGGATCATCATTACTAGGGTACTATTTTGTCCTGTAACCATGGTTCAGTCCATGTCCAGTTTTATTTCAGGCTGCAAAAATGTTTTTTTAAAAATCTGATCCCTTTTCCCACAGTTGAAGGGAAAGCAGGGCAGAACACAGTGTTTTCCTGTTGTGTATAATTATGGAAAAGAAAAAATCTAATGGAACAGATTAGCTGAAGGCAGTAATTGGGCTCTGACAGTTGCAAACCTACCAAAGAACTCAAAATTGAAATTTCTGTGTAGCTTTAATTTTTTTAATTCTCATTGTTAAAAAGAAATTGTGGGGAGAAAAAAAATTCTCCATGATGTAAATGTGTGTTATTGATACATTTTAGTAAAGAACAAAAGTGATTCGACAGGAAAATGTATTTACTTTTGGAAACTTTTATCACAGGAAAATAGAAATTTAGAGAAATATATATATATATCTCTGGAGAGAGAGGAATATATATATATAGCCAGTCAATAAGAACAGCGAAATCCTCTGCCAGACAGCTTTGGGTGAATCCCTACAATGAGGTTTAAAACACTTCCATTACTCTCTCTGCCTCCATCAGGTGCTGCTGCCTTCCCTGGCTGGGCTGCTTTAGCCCCTGGTCACAGGTTAGAGGTTAAATCTCAGGACAGGCGTGAGCTGAGACAGTGAGCTGGAATGTCTGATGGACAAGCACCTTAACCTCCTTTTTCCAGGTCCAGGAAGGGGGTTGGAAGGCAGGTGAAGACAGAATGATCTTAATCTGTCACAGATTCACTGTGGTTTATGTAACAGGGCTCACAGTGTTAAATTCTTTCTTTGGCTGTGACACATGGCATGAATTTACATAAATTTAGAGTCCTCTGAATGTACCTAGATCTCTTCTGTGCATGTGTGAAGTGCCTTAGGGGTCTCATTAGGGAATTTGGGAAAAATGCTTTGTTTAAAAAAACTTAACTGCTACAGATTTTTCAGTGCCTTATTGGACTCTACTTAAATAAAAACCTTATATAAATAAATAAGGATGAATTTCATAGATCATAGAGAATGTTCAAATAACCCAGGATTACCTTGAACACTGTGATTCATAGGCAAAAGCATGAGCATAAGCATTTATTGATGCTCTCCCACGCTATTTTTTTCAGCTGCTATGTTTGCCTCAGATCTGACTGACCCAGAAACAGTGTGATTAGAAACTATGGATTTTTATTTTATGAATTTTCTCAGTTGGTTCTTCTAGTCAAGTGAACATTTAGCTGCTTCTGCATTGTGCAGCAGAATGTTTCAAGGCTTAAATATGTTTGATTGGAAGAGTAATTTCTTTTTTTTTTTTCTCAGCCATCCCACAGCCCTCTGGTACAGATGCAGATTTAAGTGGTAACTGCACATTGTAGTTATAGTGTATTTATTTTCTCCTAAGTTACTTTGGATTTCTGGGTAACTGCCATCTGGATGTGGCAATTTGTTACTGTTCACTTGTTCCAAAAACACTTCACATTAATATTTACATATGTGGTAAATCCTGCAGTGTGTTGTGTTCAAATAACATTCTCAGTACGAATGTTCCCAGATCTCCATGGTGAGCAAGGCTGTGTCTTTCATAAACATTTGTCATGTGATTATCAGATCCTTCTGCACAGCCACTGAAGGTTTCCTAATAACATATTTCCAAGAAATTTTATGTTTAGCTTTCATGCCTTCTCCAAACTCTGGGTTTATTTTGGTATTACATATAACTTACTAGAACTTGTTTCTTATATGTAGAAGACTTCAGTTTTTCATGGGGTTTTTACTACTTTGAAAAAGCTTTGTGTATCATGGTGATTAAGAGTGTCAGATTTTTTTTCTCCTCAAATTTTTTGTAGTAGTTTATATGCATGCATTAGAACCCTCTAATATTCAGTTTTCAAAAGCCTCCTAATATCTGCAAACAAGAAGGTAAGAGATTCTCAGTGCTTATTGTGAATCCTGAAAAAAAAATCACACTCGTATTCCAAAGACCACAAGTTTTTTTCAGTGAGACACATTTTTTGGTAGGTGCAGACTGTTGATTTCAGCTCTATCCTTCCTAGACAATGTTGTCCATCAAACTAACTTTGTAACTTAGCTGGACATAGACATATGTCAAACCTAGAATTGTCAAGAAAAGCATCAAGATCAGTGGACACCATCAAATGTGTCCAATTATAGCAAGTTTAAAGGAGGTGAGAAGTTCATCAGAACACACAGGAGAATTGGAGCAGTGGTAAGATTTTCCTGTTTGCTTGCTTGTACCAATGAAGAAAATGCAGAGCAGCACCATGTAACCATCTATAATCACCACTAAAATGACAGTCAATCTACTTGCACTTTTACTTTTCTGACAGTCATTTGAAGTAAAGAGTGTAACTACATCTATTCTTTTTTAACAGTCTACAAACCATTGTAAAGGCCATGTCTTAGTTCTACAAAGGTTATACTTCTATATCTTGCAGAGATGAAATTACTAGTTTATTTGTATTTTCAATTTGCTATAATAATCCTACTTTCATTTCAAATCTACCAGTTACAATTTCTCTCTCTTGATATTGTAATGAGCCCTATATTCACTAAGATTTTGGTTCTTTAAGGTGCCCTTTACCTTGGTTTACTTTCACATTCATTTATTCATAGGCTTTCTCATCCCATCATGTGCATCTCTGGCTTGCTTTCTATTTTCCTCCATATTCCTCCAGTTTCTCAGGAGATGTGTCTAGAACACAAAATATCTAAAAATATATCAATCCTTTAAAAAGAAGGTAGTTCAGATTTTTACAAAGAACCATAAAAGGATCATATGATTTTTTTAAAATAACTTCCTCCCCTGCCCCCAGCTAATTATGAAAACCTCACAAGTTCCACTTCACCCCAAACAGACATTTTACCATTATGTTCCTCATCACAGGTTCTCAAAGGGACAAAAAGCAAGGGATCAGTATGGCTTTATCCTGTATGATATTAATATACTGGTCATTCTTTGGTTCTCTCCAGTCTTACAGGGTGGATTTCACCTTGGTTTACACAGGGACAACCAGTCCAAGTACCCAGTGTCTCTGGTATGATTTCCCATGACTTACAGCTGGTTATGGTGTGATTATGGTTAGAGATGTGAAAACCAGGGTCTGTCAACAAGCCAAGGCTCTGAAATTGCAGGCTAGAAAAGAACTAAACATCTGGCCTTGGATCAGGAGGAGTATATCTGAGCTGCTAGTCCAAGGTGTTTATCCATCCTTTTGAGCAGGGACTGGTTTGTTAGTCTGCTTTGAGCAGAAACTGCTTTACTTTACCAGGCTGGGTGCTATTCTCTTGATTCAGTGGAGGAGAAATATGTGAGTTTGGTGAGGATACAAATCATTACACATACATTAAAGGAAATATTCTCAAAAATGACAAAAAACATAGGACTTAGTGTTTATTGTGTTACTTTTTTATTCCATCTTTTTAAGTTTCAGAGGAAGACTTCCAACCCTTTTCCTTGTAAATATTCCCTACAAAAATGTCACTTGCTGAGGTGCAGTCCAAGTGAGCTGATCTGTTGTTTGCACCTTCCCTGGTGAGAAGCTGTGACTCCAGTATTTCTGGCACAGCATATGTGAGGTGCTGGGATCATCTGACCCACCTTGGGAATGCCTGACTGCCCTGCCCGTGTAGGGCTGGAGCTGCACACAGAGTTCTGATGTTTGTCCTGTGCTCTTCCCTCTGAGCATTGCTTACTTTTTATGTGGATCTCTGAGACTCCAATTCACCCAATATTTGCACTTGTGCCTGAAGTTACTTCCCTGTTGCTTGAGACTGATGTCACACATCCTGTCTTGGATGTATCACGGTCACCAGTGCTGATGAATGGAACACTTGTCATCACACCTCCCATCACCAGCTCTAAAGGCAGAAATATATTTATAACTGAAACCTGAATCTGATTCTGTGAAAATGATCTGGGTTATTCTAAACACTTCAAATTGTTGTTTGGTTGCTCTGGTTTTAGTTCAGGTATATTTGGAAGAACATGCTATGGGATTACTCTTGGTTATGCCAACAGACTGAGGGATTATTAACCCCTGATGGAGTAAATGTTTATAGCTGAAGAATGGGCTGTGCTTGTAATTTTATACTCCAGAGCAGCATATGTGACCATAAATTTGTCATTTGAAGAATTGTTATTGCCATTTGAGTTTATCCATTTCAAAATTAAATTGGTTTTATGCTTGATACTTAAAAGGAAGCTTCCTAAAGGCACTTGTGCAGTTTATGCTTTTTCACTGGACTACAAGTGGCCCATAGACTGAAGCCAAGAGACAGAAGACAATTCCAGTTTCTACACTGCACTATAAAATTGAATAACTCTTTTGAATGGTGAGTTTATCAGTGAGGTTATTGCTGAATACTTTCAACAACTTGTTTGGAGACATCTCTGACAGCAAGAAAATTGTACACCATAGAAAAAAAAGCCTTGGATGATTTAATGTCAAGGACAGTATCCCACATATTTCTGAAGATGTCAGCAAATAACTAGCTACAAGTTTCCAAAAGGTTGCTATGTTCCATACTGAGCATTAAACTGGCTGCTAACTGACAGCAATGGTTCACTGTGCTGTTCATCAAAAAGGATTATGCAAGGGAGTGACACCTTTAGTGCAGTAAATGAAGTTTGTGGAAACATTACCTTGAAGAAGCTGTTTTTCAGTGACCATTAGTGGTGCACTGAAAGCAGTTTGTGATTTGTTTTGTTCAGGGAGTGAGGAATCCAGTGTCCAGGTTCACTGACTCTTTGCTAAAAGGCACTTTGTCTCAAAGACAGTAGCAAGAATTTGGAGAATGTCCTGGAAATAGTTGCCAAAACTGTAAATTTAGCTGTGGTCTGAGTGCTGAACTGCTGCCAGTTCCAGGCACTACTTGATGAAGATCAGTCACAGCACTTAACTTTGCTGTTATACAGTGTCATAGGGCTTAGCAGGAACAGGAATTTGTAACAAGGCTTTATGTTAAACAGAACTTTTATTTTAAATAAAGGTTGGAAATCATTATTAACTGAAGAAATGGTAGGTTTTTGCCAGTCCCAGTTTTACCATAGGGATATCATAATACGTAAATTCATCAGATGTGTGAACTTTAGGAAAATACCCAGGGAGACATTTCCATAATATCATGGATGACATTCTTTAGAACCTTGAGAGCTGATGATTAAACAGTCTCTCACTTTGAATTTTGGGTCGTTAGAATTTTATCAGAAAGTACTGGGAGTACTGAAGCCTATCTAAAGAAGAAATCTTGTTTATAATATTACGTATTTTGTGATTTTCCCCCTCAAGCCATAAGTTTTATTGTAACATTCCCATTTTGTTCAAACTAAATTACTTTATTTTTGAGAAACAGTTAAATTCTGAAAGCCAGAAAGCAATTTCATATCCTGGATGTGCAACTCAGTACAAATCAGTGTAAAAGATGGAACCACAGAGCTTTCAGTTAAAGAAAATTGACTTTTCCTTCCTGTTCATGTGTTTTGAGGTGTTTTATTATTGTCAGGCTGCACTTCTTGGGTTATTCTTTCTCTGGATATGTTTCTAACTGCTTTCCTCAGAGTTTAACTTCATCAAACTGAGCTTTTAGTAGCATGTCAATAAAAAGCAGAGAAATAGGTGTATCTATCAAAAAAGCACAGAAGATTTTTTTTCAGACAGTCTTCAATGCAATGTGAGCAGCATGGAGAATAGTGGCTTCTGAGTGTGCTATTTCCATTTTAATATGTTTACTCCAATGGTTTCTCCAAACCACAGAAAAAGTTGTTGCTTAGAAAGTTTATGTTCATAGTGTTAAAGGTTTTGTTTCATTTGAACAGGATCCAAACTCTGTTTTCTAAATGGCTGTTTTGTTCTGCACTACATGCTCCTGAGTATTTTAACTTAAATTGGACTTGAAATCAGATTACTGCCATCATATTTACTTTCAAAATGGAAAATACTTTCAGATGCAGCAAGTTACGTTGGAGTAATGAAATCTGATCTTAAGAGTTGGATGTATTAACATGTAGACTGTGACATATTTCTTATATATGACTACATACAACTTTTTAAAAAGTGTGCAATTAGGTCATAAATTATAGAGAAGCAGTGGTGTCTAGTAGATTTTCTTCTACCCTCTGGAATATATCTTTTTATAGTGCATTTTTTTCTGAAGTAGAGATGCTTTGCTTAACATGAAAGTTTGCCAACATTGCTCCCACTTACAAAAAGGGATGTGAGCTGCAATTTGGCAACTATCAGGCTTTTTCTGACCCACTTTTTGTGCTTTGCATAAATAATTTAACAGCTGGTAAATAAATGTATCTGTCCTCTCTACTGTGTTTTATAATGTAATACATTTTTATTGTTCTTGGCTTTGGCTAAGCCAAATTGTATCCTGAGCTACCTGCAATAATAGCATTGTTTCTGTACTCAGTCTAGTGAAGGGGTATTAGAGTTGGAGCTACAAAACCAGGACTTTGTCTGCTCTGCCACTAAGTTATGAACAAGTAATTTTGCCTCTTAATTTTTTCTCCAGCCTTTGTCTATCTTGGCACAACAGCTGCATCTTACTTTGCTTTTACATTTTGGAATGTATTTTGATATATGTAATAAAGTAGGTCATATTGTGTCAGAAAAATGGCTAGTGAACTGATTTGAGTAAAGATATTCCCACCTTGTTACATCCATGTTAGGTGTAAGGGCTGGCTCAAGTGTTTAATGTGGGAAAGGCTTGACAGTTCTGGGTTCATTCTGGGTTGTTTTGGGGGTTGTTTCATTGTTATTTGTTTTGTTTTCTCCTTTTTTAATTTTTTAAAAAATTATTCACAGTAAGTATCCTCTGTGTCCTCTGTGGCTTATTGCCCTTCCCCAGCTCAAGCTTTTTAGCTCCTCACAGCTTGATTTCAGGAGTCCTTCCTTTTCCGAGTGACCCAGACTGAGGCAGCTCAGCTGGAGGGCTGTGGTGCAGTCCAAGTGAGCTCATCTGCCATCTGCACCTTCCCTGCTGAGGAGCTGTGACTCCAGAATTCCTGGCACGTTATTTGCAAGGCACCAGGGCTCAGCAGAGCCACCCTGGGGTGCCTGACTGCCCTGCCCATGGAGGGGCCAGAGCTCAGTGCCCAGAATTTGTTCCTCTTGGCTTTAGTCTCCTCCTGCACAGACGTGACATGTGACTTTTGGTTTCACTTATTAATCAGTCATTTATTTTAGTACATTTATTTCTTGATCATAAGAATGTATGACATGACAAAATCATCTTATGTTCTTCCATCCAGTATTGTCAGTTGTTACCAAGTCAGTTATAGTTCTAGAAAATAATTACATTTGCAGTCTATATTGTGGAGATAGATTGTTCCTGAAGTATTAAATTACAGAAATATGCTGTGTCCTTTACAGCCGTTAAATATAATCTCTGAATGCATAAATTGATGTTATAATTCTATAAAAGCAGTGTTTTTCTCAGCTCACATCTTTGTGTCTAAAAAAAAAAGTTTCAGTTTGAGTATTTCAGTAAAAGAATGTATGAAGAATTCAGCTATTACTTCCTTAGATAACTATTACAAATTAGTTTACTGTTTTGTTAGCACAATTGTAAGCAATATACCAAGAAGGGAAAGATTTTTATAATTGCTATCCTGGTAGAGTAAATTATCTGAAATTGCATTCAGCAAACAGGCTATTGTTCACACACTGTGCCCTTGAAAATAAATGCCAGATATATCTGAAACATATGAACAAATCTGAAAGCTAATATGGACCTGATCCAAAGGCTGCAGAAGCAAATGGAGAGATTCCCACTGACTCCAACGAGCTCTGGATAAGGGCCAGTGAAAGTAGCATTCAAGTGACCAAAGAGCAAAGCTGCTGAAATGCAATTGGAAATTTTTCTTGTCGTTTTGTAGGCCCTATGGGAGAGGCATCAGCTGTCTGGATTCTTGCAACAGAATGTATATATGTTTTTTATTTTAGAGGACTTTTTTCAGTACCATGGAGAATTGTCTGCCATTTTGTTAAAGATTGGATGTGTTGAAAATTCAGTTTTCTTTCTCTGTGTCAGTTCTCTGTCTCATTTCTTTAACTCTCCCCTGTGACAACAATAATACCTGCAGGGGACAAACATGCACACCTTGCTGATGGAAATTCTACCTACCTGGTGCTTAATCAGCTCTGTTTTGGAAGTCAGGTGGAAAGATTTCCAATTTCATTGCTAGTTACATTCCTTATCTGACTAATTGACCAGGTTTGGTGACTATATTTTAGTGAGAGCTTGTTTTGAAAATGTTATTTTCTTGATATTATGTAGTATTTGAAGTAGCAGTTGATTTTTGGCAACTTCTGAGCTGAAGATCTTTACTGTGCATTCAGAGCTGGGGCTACTAAACAGTGGTTGTATAAAATGAACTCTTACTGAAAAATTTTTTGACTGAAAATGTACTTTTTAGTGAGTGATGCAACACTGTTAAATATAAACTTTGTTTACCCTAAAGTGGTAAATTTTGCTTGTCATTATGCTAAACAGAACTATATGAAGAATCCCTTATTTCAGTTAAACTCTGACAAAATGCTAATCAAGTTTTATTCAGTTTTTGTTCTTTCTTGTGCTTTTGCAAAATCATCACTTATGGCCAGTTATCATAATAAGATACATCACAGTGCAAATGTGTTTATTTCAGAACATGGAAGAAAACATGGAAAAATGTTTTATTCAATCACAGTAGAAGAAGGTATAGTATAACTATGCTAGAAAAAAATAGCAATGATTTAATTAAAAATTACATTTTTAAATTATAGGAGGATTTTTATATTGGTTCAATTGTCTATTTGTATATTTTCTTTGGGGAAGGTTCTTCTCTCTGTACAAAATAGAGCACCCAGTAACTGTATTTGTCAGTTAAGTAAACTGTGGATTTCTTTTGTAAATGCAGCTGCTTTCACATCCCTGGATAACCCATGGATAACTCTTCCTTGGGGCCTACACTGTCACATTCCTATGTTATTTCCAGTTTAGTTGGAAAAGAAAATGTTTAGGACTTCATTCCTGGGTTCTGCCAACAGAGTAATCTCCAACCTTATGGTGTGCTGAAAAACCAAACCTGAATACAGTGCCAAGTGCAGAAGCTTCTGTGGAAGATCACTATCTGAAAAATAAATAATATTTTAAGGTTTACCTGTGCTTTAAAACAAGAAATACCCACTTCAGTGGTGAAAAGCTCACTATAATGTATAAACTAGGCATACATAAATTAAAGACTGGGGGTTTGGTTGTGTGTATTAAGAATGATGTATTGACATTGACATCCCAAACAATCACCAACTAGCAAAGTGTTTTCTGCATGGGGTTTGAGAAATCAGTGCTCAGGCTTCTGATGGCTGGGGTGTGGGGAGTCCCTGTGCTACCTGCAAATGCTGTAAACAAGAATTCAGGACAGGAGTCATTCCAATTTTTACCTGTATATGATCAACTTGTATACTTGTGATTAAAATCTTTGTGCTCTTGGGTACCACTGGTGGCAGGTGCTGAGTTGTACAACCACGAGGTACAATGTGCTGATAAAGCACATTGATTGCCCTTGATGTTATTACAAGCTCTTGTTGTCACACTTGTGTGCTGTTGGAGTGTGGAGTTTTATACTCAAGATACAGAGTTTACTATTCTCTACATATTTATGAAAAATTGTTTATCCAATTTAGTATTTTACAGATTATGCTACAAAGCTGGTTAAGCTACACAGCTTATTAGCAACAGTAAGAGAGTAAACAAGTATTTCATCAGCAGTTGAGGTGTGCAAATTACTTCCATTGCAATGCTAATGTGTTTCGTAAACACAGTGCTTGTTAAAATTCACTTTTAATACTCAAATTTCTTTCTCAATCCTTGTCGGGCTGGGAAGATTACACTTAAAAACAAGTAATGGAATTTAAGACTGTACATTTGTGCTATCCTAAGTTTGATTAAAGCCAGCTGATGCATTATTGATCAGCTTGCCACTTGCTTATATTTGTGTGTGCAAATTGGTCTTCACTATAATAAATACAAATACAATAAATGTAAAGATTGACATGTTATCAGTTAATTCAATTCTTTTCTTCTGATGAAATTAGTTTTTCCTGGAACCAAGCTTAGGCTTTAGTGACTTCAGTGAACTTGTGACAACACTATATTTTGACTGTTTCCATTCAGTTTAATATATACGTTTCTAATCTATATAAAAATCCTAATTTCATTGTCTCCAGGTTTTAATATTTTTTTTCTAATTAACTGCAGTTCAGCATTATCTGTTCAGTAAAAAACTTGACTGTTTCTTCTTAGAAACGTTCCCATTCCATGGTTTTTCTGGCTTTTTTTTTTTTAATGTTGCCAGCTAAAGTTCAGATGTGAAAAATGAAACAAGATTGTTAAAAGAAACTGAACATGTGTACTAGAAAGTTGTTCCTTGACAAGTTTTCAGCTTATCTGAACCCTTTGCCCAGTTAATTGTTTCACATCTGAGGTATCTCTGGGTTGAGTGAACCAGCTCTTACCCTTCTCTTCTTGTTAACAATAAAACCTTTTATTTTTGCCCAGAGAAAAAGGCTTCGTTTCCTCCTTTCATTTTCTCACAGCCGTGTTAAGAGATTAAAGTGCATTTGTTCATGTATTTTAGCAAAGCTGAGAACTCTTAGCAGCTCTTGGAATTGACACAACTATAACCTAAAGACTTGCAGTGCAAGAATATTGGCAGCCAAAATAGCTCATATCTTGGTTTGGATATTGTTAACACAGAGGTATCAGCACATTCTTCAAAATGGAATTTTACCTGTTAGAGCACTGTGATTCCTGGGATGGTTGGAAGGCAGGAAATAATGGTAAACTGAGAACACAATAATAAGAATACTGCTTCCTCTTTCCCTGTCTCTTCTGCAGTCCTATAATAATTCTGAGTGTGTGGTAGAAGGATTTTGACATTTGTATTATGGTCACTGTCAACTTATTCCTCCTTCTCCCCTGAAAGTGCAGCTGCAGCTTCAAATAATGATTATGGTGAAGTAAAGAGGCCACATCAGGCAGCTCTTGCTGTGCTTCCAGACAAACTCCTGCCATCTTCGGGCTGACTCATCTCCTGTGAGTTACACGTTTTAAAAAACCCACAGAGACTCTGTGTGACACAGAATACAGATATGCTAAGGTTGCTTTTCAGCTTCCCAGAGTTATTTTATCTATTTTGGCATTGATAAGGCAAATCTAAAGTAATCTACCTGAGAAAAACAACTGCTTGAGATGTCAACAGCAAAAGATATTCTGGGGCATTGAAACTCTCATTATCATATGCATGATTTCTACAGAAAACCTAAAGCTGAGCATGGCTAAGCAGGCAAGCATTGGATTTAATAAGGCAGGTGTTTTACTGACATGCATTTATTCTGGCAGAGGCAGAAAGACATGGGACATTGTTTCTCTCAGATTATTTAGGTATAACATTTGCTATTCGTGTATTTGATTTTGCCCCACTACCAGAACTGCAATTACCTCACTCAAATATATTTAAAATGTTCTAGTGAATTCTATTGTCTAAAAATATGCCAACTTTCATGTCAAATGTGAAGATTGAAGTTGTCATTTAAGCAACTGAAAAATGTCTCTGCTAATTGCACACTTAAAGCAAAAGAAATATCTGAATTAATTTCACTCACATGTAAGGAAAAGATGTGATTTGATTCAAATGACAACATGTTGAGTCTGGTATTCATACTTGATTTGACTAAGCAATAATCATACAGTGAAACAATTCACAAGCCAGAGAATAGGTGGTTAAGAGAGCAAGTAGTTCAGCATGGTACCTGTCATTTTTTGGTGACCTTATAAAAGTCTGAAAGTCATTCCCATTCCAGGCTCTTTGGTAACTAAAAGCAATGTATGATACTATGCCAGGACTGAAAGCTGCAACTGTGATCCATTTCAGGAGGTCCACTGACTTTCAATGGCAACAAATCCTAATCAGAGTAATTGCAAAATTTTGTGATGTTTCTATATCTAACACAGCACCACAGTCTTTGTAACCTGTAGACCAGTGAAGATGGGGTGATTCAAGGGAAAATTTAATGCTATTATGTTACTAGAATTGAACAGCATTCACCTGAGATGCCTAAATACAAGTATGAAATTGCAGACTGATGACTAAGGTGTGTGAAATACCACGATGAACACTCAGTGAATCAGAGGAAAGCTAAGGAGCCAAAGCAGTTGCCATCTACAAAAAAAGCATGAGAAATAACCTTGGAAACTACAGCCTGGTGAGCTGGAAGTCCATCTGAGCTGGATGGCAGAATCTATGCAACACCCAGGCCACGTGAGTGCATGGATAAAAGTAGTGAGCTGGGAAGGAGCATGCCTTCTGTAAAGGAAAATTGTGCCTCACCCAGCCTTCTGCACTTTTGTGATGATATCAGTAACAAAAACCCCAGCAAACAAACAAACAGTGCCCTTTACCAAGGTACTCTTTGACATGGGCAAACATCAACAAAGGATCAGTGCAGGACCAGTCTGGGACCACTAACAATTGATCTTCATTGATGAACCAAAGAAGACAATAAACAATGAGGTCTGAAGATGATATTAATCTCTTGTCACGATCCCATGCTAATGATATGGAATTCTGTGAGGAACTCACAAAACCTAGTGGGCAAGAAAAGAGATCAGTCAAATTCATGGTGGAAAAAATTAAGGTGATGCATCTGGAAAGGAGAACTTAAACCATACCTACACAGTGCTGAGCTTGGAATGGGCAGCTATTGTGCTGTATATTGATCTTGGAGTCATGACTGACTGCTTTGTGAAATCAATACCTACTGTGAAACAACAGCAAAACATTCAGGATATCTGAGTTAGAGTAGAATCGGATTTGTAGATGATGTTTGTGTTCATATTTACTTGTGTTTTGTCTGAAATAAATCTTTTGAAGTAGGGAGAATTGTCTAAGCACCTTTCCAACCAAATGGACTTTGGTGCAAGAAGAGCTCCTCTTAATGAGACCATAACTCTCAGCTAAGAATTCACAAGATGGAATGCTACAGTGAGGCCAACAGAGGTGCCCTTGCCTAGGACAAGGACAGTTAATTTGCTGTGACTAATTGGAAAACATATTTGCATATTAATATGCAAAATGACAGTACAAGCTGTGGTTTTGTCAGGCAATGGAACCATGTAAAGATTGATGTTTAAGATAGCATGCTCTAACTCTACAATATTTTGTATACTTTGTTCTATCTAAAAGAGGAAAATTGTTGATTTAGGGAAGAGAGATGCCCACATTTATCAGCATGGAAAGTGAAAAAATGAACTGAGAAACAGAAAGACATGGCCAAACATATATAAGTTCATAAAACTTATCTAATTCTATGTTCAAGTTGTCCAGTACTAAAGAAATTAACTAGAAAGAAGTACCCTTGCATATCCAGATATATTAGTAAAGGCCGTTGTGTTTGTACCAAAAGGTGTATTTGAATTGCATCCATTTAGATTGGATGCATCCATTTGGATCCTACAGGGTATGTAGTCAACGAGAGCCTGCAATCAGGGCATTTTAACAAAAAACAACCTGAAAGTAAGAGAGACTCTCTCTGTGTCTAGGAAACATTTCCTTTCCTTTTCTACTATGGGGCCTATAGAGGTAAAAAGGCAGAAGACGAATTTGAGAAGCACATTTTGTAACCTGGTGAGGCTGTTAATTTAGACTTAGCTGAAACTCAGCTGAGGTGGGCACAGTTAATGGAACAGCTTTATGAAGCTGAAAAATACTATGACTTGCAATTTTCTCTTTAACTGGGGAGAAAAGGAAATCTGTACTTCCCATCTGGAACATTAGAACATTGGAATTATGTAATAGTCCAAAGACTCGCCTTGTTGCAAAGAAGGGGTAGGGATACGAAATCCTATTTGATCTTCAAGCTACTTTAGCACTATTTCCCTCCCTAATGTTTTTGTTGGAGTAGGTTGTACCATCTCCTTTTCCCAGATGCTGTTTTCTCCAATAGCAGATGGTGGTATGTTTTAGCAGATAAAGGTTTTTCCATTCAGTGAGGCATCTGCAGTTATGGAGACTGACCCTGAAAATGTATCTCACTTCTGCTTTGCACCTGACTTAGGCCAGTCCCCTGCCTTACCTGTGTCATCTGGCTGCACCTTGGCTTTTCTGCACAGATGCTTATCTCCTTTAATTGCACACTTATTAGAAAGTGGATTCTTCAGGTGGGTGTTTTCACTTGGAAAGTTTATTGTTATTCCATGATATAGCGTCTACACCAGGCACCGCTTGTGTTTTGAATCAAAAGAACATAATATACCACTCTGGTTTTCCTTTTCAGGCATTTTCAGTGTTATTGTGGGCTCTAGGAACTTCTCACTCTTATTCTGTGCATGTTTCTGAATGACAGTTCTGCCCCAGCTCTTTCAGCTGTTCCCATTCTCTCCTGAGCTAATAACAACCTTCTTCAGACAGAAGGAAAGAAAACACCTTCGATCCACAGCCATTGGTATTGCTGTGTATTCCTGTAGCTGTGTAGCAACAGACTAATATAACTGCACTGTGCTGCAGGACCTTGTGTGGTTTTGCTTTGGTGCCACATTTCTGTTCCCAGCACACACGTCCAGGCTGTCTCAGTGTCCGTGGCACAATGTCACCTCTGCCATCAGCAGCCATGCTGACACACTTGTTCTTGTTCAGGTAACCTGAGAGTGGAAGAGATCACAATAGAAAGAATGGCAATACACTAAAATATCAAATAAAACACACAAAAATTACACTCTTTTGTGTTCTCTGATTCCCAGTCCCTCTCTGATGTATTTGGGGATGTAAGTTCCACCTCATAGTGTGTGTATTTCAATACATATTAATGATAGTCATTGCCTTCTCTGTGTGCCTTTATTTTACATGGAGATATATTAAGTCTTGTGATAAAGGGCTCAGATGTCTCCCTCAAACACACAAACTATTTTGAAAATATTGTGCAATCTAACATGCATCCTTCAATCTTTATGTAGTCATTGAGTTCAGGCTTTTAACCTGAAAAGCAAGTTACCTGTATTATTTATTGTTATTTGTTGTCACTAAAAAAGACTTGAAACTGGAAATTGCTAAGGCTAAATCACTTTTTTTTTCTATGCTAATAAATATTTGAGATTTCTGCTATTATGCTTTGTTGTCTTTAGACTTTGAGTTTGTATTTTTATATAGTCAGATGTAGGTATATGTTTGGTTTAGTGAAGGCTAGCAGAAGTGGAATTGTCAAAGGCTTGTTGGACATAATCCAAGGAAACTTTTTCAGTGTTAACCAGGCTTTAGTATGCAAACTTTTCTTTCTACAATCACAGAATGCCTCTATCTCTTAATCTATTTGCTTCTTTATCAGCAAGCCAGAATCACATCAGTTCATACAAGATTATTTCTGCTTAGCTTCTAATACTTTAGATAAATTTATGTCTGTGAAAACTTGTAATTTTCCTTGTTTTGATCAAAGTGTGCATTCTGAACCAATGCTTGCTAAAGCACCCTTTGCTGAAGAGCCCATGAGCTGGAAATTATTTCACTTTGAAAAACATCCAGTATATTATTAAAACCATTTCCTTTGTCATATCCCTACCCTGTTACTCACTGTTCTCTTCATAGGGGCTAATTAAATGTTATGCTGCTAATCAGTGTTGATAGATACAAAGTACTGTAATGTCTTCTGGCTTTATGGATTATGCTAATGGCCATCTGCCTATTATTGATAATTTGTTCTTCAGTTTCTGGAGGGGGAGGAAGAAGCTGTTTGGTTAACTGTAGAAAGGAGCTATTTGGTTTATGATGCATTCAGCTGTATCACCAGTTGTCTTTGGCTATTAAAGTTACTAAAACTGCAAAGAACATAATTTCATCAAGGTCTGAATTTTCTCTAGTAATTGTATATGGAATTTGTATGTTCAGACGTTTAGAATACATCGTGAGTGATAAGAGCTTGATGGCAATGAGCTTATTAAGTACTCAATGTGTTAAATCACAGGTAGATAGATACATGATTAAATTTCATACTGCAGTTGTCTAAAATGCTATTAACTATGAAGAGTAAAATGCCATGAAAAAAGTCCAACTCAATTCTCTAACATGGAAATCTCTAACAAAATGTATAGAGACTGCCTCAAATAACTGTGAATCCCAGCATACTCCATTGGTAGCTGGAAAATGTCCATTATAAGAACTTGGAAGCTCTGGTCAGAGAGGTGATGCTTACTCCTGTTTTCATGTAATGTGATAGAGGGTGTCAGATTTTCTCCAGTCTGAAACATACTGGATAACAGTCCTTTAGCAGCCTATTAAATTTTGCACAGCCATCCTGGGTTGTACTGAAGTTTTCCTTAGCCAGTTTGACTGTCTCGTTGCTCAGCCAGAACAGAGAGCTCTGACACAGACAGTGAGAACAGATTGAAGGTGGATGTTATCAGCTCTAGTGTTAGCTGAAAAATATCCACAACTATTTCAAAATATGAAAACACAGTTCACTTTTCTGTAACGCTTTTTGTTGCTTCTTGATGAGCTACTGCCATTTAAGGAAAAGCTGAAATTAGAAATTTGAAATATTTTGGTGGGAACTTTAAATAAAGCACAATAGAGCTTTTCATTAAAACCTTCTCTATCACTATTTGGGAATCATGTCAGCACTCAAAAATGAAGGAAAGGTTCTAAACAGTAATCACATTAAAGAATTTGCACATTTCCCTTTTCTTTCTTGAGGAACAGTGCAAGAGGCTTTTGAGCAGATTAAATTTCACTTTTTTCCAAGACCTTAAAATTAAACCAGTCTGAAAATAATCAGTGCTGAGAAAGAGAATCCTTCCGAAAAGAACTTGAAAACTCACTGAAGGGAACTGAAGATTGTTTATATGGAAGGGGACAGTCTGACTGACAGAATAGCAATTTTTGGCAAACCCATTCACTGGTGACCATTGCATGTTCTGTAGCTATTGCTTTTCATTAGACTTTACAAGCAGTGTATGAAGAGTCGATATCAGTAACAAACTCAATATTCCTTGGAGTAACCAAAACTTCTCAAAACCAAGAGTTTGTATCATGATGCCTGTCAATGAAGGGTACCACTGAGAGTTCCCTCAGGCAGTCCAAAGAAACTCAGCTTGAAGTCTGTAAATGCTTTGAAGTGCCATTGAAATGCTGTATCAGTAAACTGAAACACTGAACAGTGCAGTTTTCTCTGAATACTGTTCTTATTGTATATACCAGCAAGGTATGAATGGGTAGATTTAGCACAAAATGAAATTACTACCTTATACATAAGTTCTTTAAAATGGGCTAATATTTTCTCATGCGACAGCAAAATAGATTTCCTGTATTTTTCTTACAAGCTCATTCTTTCATTAATGAACAAACCTTACTACTTTGCAGAGGTTTTTTGCAGTTTTCAAAGCCCTGATGTCAAGAACAGGCTGTTGTGACTCTAATGGGCCACACCTGGAGCCTGATGAACCTCCAGCCCTGCTAGCCACACCCTCACTTTTAGCCCAGGATTCTTATTTAAGCTCAGTCTTGAGCCTCTGCTCCTGTTTGAGTAATCCTTGTAGATGTTGGTTACTGGTTTGTCCACCACCATGCCTGGCTTACTGTGAGCTTGACCTCAAACTTGTTCTCATGTCTCAGGACCTGCCTGTTATTAGCTGGGCTATGTAGCATCCTCACCTGTGGATTGACCTTGTGGCTTGAACCCACAGCTGTCTCCCCACTGGGGACCTGCCCGATAACCTGGACTTGTGTTTGAACCTGTCTGCCAGCTCTGGTTTGCTTGGGCTGGGTACTGGGGGATGGACCCTGTCAGGTAAGACCCAGTTCTACTGTCTGGATTTTTGCATAGGGAGCAGCTTCTTGTGACAGTGGCTAGAAAGTAGAGTTGTCCTCTAACAACATATTTCTCCTTTTTGGTACGTTCATATTTTCACTTTTGTATTTTGTGGGATAGACCCAAGAAGCTGCCCCTTCACATCCTATACTTTTGTTTTGGTCTCATAGGTATCTTAGATTCCCTAGGTACCTGAAGGTGGAATATTGTAATTTTCAGTTATACCTCATATTTGTCTACTCTGGATAAAGACAAAAACATAGTCATCAGGGATTCCCCATGACTGATAACAGGTTTATGTCCTAACAACACTCCTATTTGCTTCCCTCAGGGTCACTCCTGACTCTAGCAAGTTGCTAATACTTCTATAGAGGAAAAATATTCTTTAGGCTAGTATTGTTTTGTCAAGTTGCATGTTTGAAGACTGCTCTGAAAACATTATCTGCTTCTAGAAACTGAAAAAAAATCAAGAGGTATTTTTTTATCCCATTAATGAACAACGCTGGTCACTTTGGAAAGAACTGACATTTGAAACTGTTTCAAATACTCAAAAGCCAAAAAATCATCTTTTACTGCTTGTTAAACCTTGTTTTTCTAAGTGGCTGATATTTATTACAGGTGACCTGCTCTAGGAAGTGTTAAATGTCAGTAGTGTTGCAGAAGAGTCACTGACTAAACAATGCTGGCAATTTTTTTTCTTGCTTTCAGCTGTATGGTTAAAAAATGCACAAGGCTGCCAAACTTTAAAGACAGAGTCTTTACAATGCTACTCAAGGTTACATTTGGTCACAAGGCTGCCAATAATTTCAGGCACAACTTTGCATTGCATTGAGTTTAGCAGTGGTCTTATTCTCTTATTTAATTAGAAGAAATATGTAACTACTACTATGCCACTATCTATTGATAAGCACTACTTTTTTCTCTATGAGAAATTGGTAAATTTTATGTTAGGAAAATTTGTGGATAAGTGATCACTCTGAACTTGCAACTTTCAGAGGACTATATTTATAGTGTTAGGTAACTGCACATAGAATTTATATCTACTTGCTCTGTGTAAACTTTTTATTGTTGCAAAACATTGTATGTACAAAACCCAAGTGTTAAAATAGTCCAAAACTATTTTTCCCTTTCTTTGTCATGAAATTGTGTTTATTCTTTAAAACTATGTGTAAATGAAGAGAGAAGGTACACTTTCATGCGTCGGTTCTGCTCTCTCTAGGAAAGTTCTCATGTTATACGTTTCATGTGGGAATTGCAGGTAATTATGCACACATTCCCTCTCAAAAACGTGTGTCCCAGTTGATAGGAAGACTTTACTTCTTGCCCATTTATCCACTCTTCAGGATGCCTTGCAATATGCCCTTTTCCCTAGCTACTGATTCCTGGAAATCCCTCTTCTAAGGAGGTTTGGAAGTTTATGCTGCCCTGTTTCTTACTAGTGTGTTTTCCTCTGCTAAGGTAGCAGAGGTTTATCGAGGAAAACCAAATTTTACATAAGAATTGGATCCTATCTTTATAAGTCTCTGCTATTTCAAGTGCTGTTGTCTAACCCTTGAAAACAAATCCTCCTAGGGTGAGACACCCACTGCTTTTCTCCTCTGAGGAACAGATGGGAGGGTAACATGTTCAAGAAACACAAACCATGATACTGAATGCAGAGTTCAAAGGCAGTTGGGTACTCCAGTAATGGATATATGTGTATCCAGGAGAATTATGATCATGTGCTCAGGTTTTTTTACATGAATTCTAGACAGACTACTGGGCCTGTGATGCATATTCCTGGATAAAATATACCACCATATTACCTACTAACTACTGTAATAAGGAATGATACCTACACATCTGTAAGAATAGTTGCCAGGTATAACTGCCAAGGGGGAAGAGGGAGATTGCCCTTAATTGGAGATCTACAGGAATTGTTTAAAAGGAGGTGAAACTCCTTCCATTTGTTTCTTCAAGTGCTTAGATTGTAAACCCATTAATGCTTGTCTGGTGGGGTGAAGAATGCAGCCACTCTTCTGAATAAATGTTCTGGATAGGACCAAAGACATCAGACCTGTGATTGTGGAAAGGACTGTAACCAGATGTAAAAAGCTTGCTGGAATGGGTAGAAGTCACTTCATGGGTTCAGTATAAAAAGTTATAGCAGATTAGAATAAGAGTGATCAGATCAGCCAGGTCCTTGTGTGTTGCTTGATACCAATGTATAAGCCTTTGCTAGTAAATGCAGCAGTCTACTGAAAAGAAGGCAAACTGCAAAACATGCCTGTGAAGGTACTAAACAGATGTCTGGGCAGCTGCAGGACTACTTAATGTATGGGGGAAATTAAAACACATTATGCCTAGATTAATATTTTTAATTACTTGTGACTGAAGTGGGCTGCATCTGTTTTCTATAGCAGCTTAAGGAGTTTCAAATAAAAGACTGGAAACTTTGCAGTCACCTGTGCAAATGAGCATGCTAGGGGATTGGTAAAGGCACTCGAGAAATTCAGGGCCTGAAAAAAAAGAAATTAACAGGAGAATAGGCATGAAAGCATTTTAGAAAACAAATTGATCTTGACATGCAGCATCTTTTGTCTAAACCCAATCCATTTATTTGGATACTCATGAAGAACAATAAATGTTGAGTAATTGACTTAAAAGCAATTTGTGCTGGGAATGATTTTTGTGAAATGTAGCTTTGAAAGGACCTCACAAATTGTCAAGGAACAAATAATGCTTTTGTTGACCATCTGGCAGTAGAGTTTAAAAGCAGTCAAAGAAAATGAAACAAACTCAGAGGTTTTTAGCCATTTGTTGGTATAGTAACCTCATGACTAGTGTTTATTGCATAAATCAAGTTGTTAGCTCTTCAATGAGGCAACGCTTAATGACAGAGGTATGGTTTCAGTGAGTTAAGCTATAGGTTAAACAGTCATGGGTTGGTTAGGCATAATGAAAAATGAAAAAAAAAGTGCATGCACAATGTTTTAAGAGTTTGCCTCTGTCATGCCTAATGCCAGCCTTGTCTGTGAGAAACTGAGCAGCTCCTTGGAAGCATATCCCTGTAATTCATAGATCTGGGTTTCATCCTGCAGTTGTAGTTCACACTACTCTGTGAAAGACCCTCTCTGGGGATAACAGCAGGAAATAAACCTTGTCCTGGACATCCAAGATTTGAATGCAGTTCCACATGGCAGCGAATGTTAGTTTGGGAGTCTGCATTCCCACCATATTCACTGTAAACCAGACCGTCAGGCTTCAATGGACTTTAAAAAAACCTTCCTTGGTGTTACAAAATGTGACCTTGATGGTCTTGGCTTATTTTCTGCATTGGTAGGGCTTGAAATATTTGGCTTTGTGGTGCTGAGCTACTGAGTCTCATAAGCACAGCATAGAATTTTAATAGGAGTTTCTTGTGTCTGTGTTCCACCTGAAGAGGAGCAAAGCTGCAGAAACTGCTAGAAATGTGATGCTGAACAGAGGTACATGGAGTTTTTTTTGGTCATGGTCAGAGCACATATGTCAGTGTAGTGCACAAATAGATTACAGAAAAGCAGAAGGTAAATTTATTTAACTGTTGTGAAACTTAAGCTACCAGTAAGTAATAAACTTACTCAGGGAACACTGTACTTTGTTGTGCTTTTCTTTGTACTGAGGATTGAGGAAAATGTGTGCAAACCCTGAGGAATTTAGACTGAAAAATAACAGATGAATCCTTAGTTGAAGTCTGCTGTGAAGGCAAGGCTGTGGTGTCATGGCTTTGCAGCAGTGAAACCTATTGATCCTGGTAGGATACAGCAGTTTACCGCTGTCAGCATAACAGTTCACAAATACCTGGGTTCTTCTGAAACAGAGTGTAGGAGTAAATCACACTGTGCACATTTACACTACAAAGGCACAATACTTGAGAAGGAGAGACAGTTCATTTGGTAATCAAGAGAGACAAACAGCTGTGTTAAACAGTGGCTATCAGAAAGGAAATAAATGATCTAAATACATGAAAGTCTCCCAAAAGTTTAAAGAATTCCTGGTAGAGATCACATACTTGACCCTTTTTTCCATGTGGTTTGCTTCGGTTTAAAAAAAATGTGATCTTTTCTTTAGCATTTTTTTTTGTGTTAACACAAACACTTTTGTATGTGTTTAACTATGATTTTGGTGGGAATTTGATGCAGCCTGAAGTGCATGTGCTCACCTAAGCAAGTATGACCTTAGTGAGAGATCTGATAATTTCCCTCCTCTGTAATCAGCCTGTTAATCCAAAGAAGGCAAAATTGGTGGACAGGATGCAGAGACAAGAAGAGAGCAGGGCTAGAGTAAGCTGGTGGAGACTTAGGGGGCATTTCTCAAAGCAGAAGGAAGCAGCATTTAGCAGCAAAACCCCCTCCAATGCAGAGCTGGTATATGAAAAATTTTGTTGGCAATTTTGTCAAATATCAGCTGCAACAGAGATGGAGGCTGTGAGAGAGCAAAGCCAGGTATGGAGCTTCCTGAAGTTTTGTATTTGTGGCGATGGGTGAACAATGTCAATCTCGGATGAGTGACCAAGTGATCTGAGATGAGACTGGTCACAAAGTATGTCTTGTCTTAGCTGCTATGCCTGTATGACAGCAGGGGATGCAGCCATTTCACAACTAATTAGTGGACTTGAACCTTGAAAACAGTTTAATAATGTAAATCTTAGCAGATTTCAGTTGGAAATAGCTTTGGCATGGGCCTGCTCTAGAAAAATATCTCTGAATTCATCATCAGGACCCTTTTATTTCAGTGGAGGACCATACCTTGGTCAATACTAATTTATTAGCAGTGTATGAACAAAATTAATTTAAACTTTCTTTGCTGCTGTTCCTGATCAGAGGTTGTGCTGAGGGGCTGCAGCTGAAGGCTCCAGCAGAAAATCATGTCCCTTTCAGGTCTTGTATAGGTACTTAATCTTTATTACTTTATCAGGAAATTGCATCACTTACCATGTTGGCTTTTTAAAAGATGAACAGTGTTAAAAGCTTTGGACACAAACAGAAAATATAATGATGTCATCATGGTCTTAATTTCTAAATCTACAGAAAGGAGAGACTAATGCAATAAGTCTGTGTCTGACTTGCAATGACTTCCACTTTTAAAAACCTTAAATACTGTTTTGCACAAGATAGCTAGATAAATCTTTAGGCAGAAAAGTGAAGAAGAACCTATTCAGCCTGAAGCTATGGGGGGACATGTTCAACAGACTGAATGTAATTAGCTAAAATGGGATTTGGCTAGGACATGGGAGCTAATTAAAAAAATATTATGGGGTCTTGAATGAGCAGAAGTAGTTGGGATCCTGGCAGATGTCACACTGGAGTGATGGCAGGTCAGTCAGAGCACTGGTTTCTTGCCCTGTATCAGGGCACTGGCTCAGAGGAGGGAGGACAGGGTCTCCACTGATTCATCAAGTGTGGTGGGTGTGCCATGAGAACCAGTGTTTGACTGCTGTGAGAGGTGCTTTTTACATGTGCTGCTTCAGTACCAGGAAAAGAGGGCAGCCCACAAGGAAGCAGGGTGCTTCCAGCAGAGAACTGAAAATGAGAATACCTGAGCTTTTCTTTATTGCTAGGCCTTGGGGGGGGGGAAAGTATTTGGGGATTCACTTTGCCCATAAAATAAGATGACTGCATTTTCTTATGGAAAATAATCTGCAGCTTAATTCCTTGCAAGGTGGTGTGATATTTTGGAAGAAATTGTTCTAAGAGTAAGTAAAACAGTACTGTTCAAGCTTGAATGTCTTAGTCACGAGCTGTGAAGTGGTAGTCTCTGCAGGGAACTAAAGCACACATTGGGAAACTGCTGATGTATTCATTTCAATTTCTGGAAGCATTTGATGAGGGACCTACTGATGAGTAGAGAAAGAAGTCAAGTGCAGACCTCTAGTATGTCATTTTTCCTGAGCACAGAGTTGGAGATAAGATTAAAATCCATGCTTCCATCTGCCCTATTTTTTTTAAACCAACATCTCACAGCTAGAGTTAACTTCAAAAACAGGGATTTTTTTTTTTGATTTTCCTTCACTTTATTGAAATATGACTTTCTGAGAATGCAGGGGCCTAAAATTTTTTAAGGCATACAAAAGATTTAGAGATTGTATTTTTTTTTCTTCCAAAATTTCATTCCAGATGAGTGAAGTAAAAAATTAAGTCACTACAATTATATTTGGTCTGAGAGTAAAATCTTTTGCAATTCTTTTATTGTATTATAAATTTTTCAATCAGGACCATACATTTTTTGTATATTCTTTCTGCATGTGGTTGGGACATAGGTTTGCCTTAGTGTAGGGATAAGGATGCAAGATTAATGTCTTATTTCTCTTTTCTGAATGTGGATTACAGACTTTTGTTCAGAGCACTAGCTCAAAGGTATCTCAAAGGTATCTACTATGGAAATTCTGTTGAGCACCAGCAGAGCCTGTCAAAGCATCTCTTGCATTCTATATACTTTTTAGGATTTTTAGTAGCTATGGTTAAAACAAGGCAAATATTCATGCCTTTTTAGTGAAGTCTTTCATGTTACAGCTAAGGAAGAGAATTCTGTTTTCCTTTGATCCACCCCCCTATAAATAACAGGTCACACATTCAGCAAAATAACATGTACATTTTGCCTTTTGCAATGCATATCAAATGTGTGCTTGTGGTTGTGCTACTGTTCTGTTAGAGCATACAGCAAAGTTAATTAAAAGTTAACATGAAAGCAAACTTAGATCTTATCTGTAATGCAGCCTATTTTCTCTGTTAGCCCCAGGACCTAACCACCTGGCACGTAGTTATTTATTGTGATCTGAACCTGTTCCCTAAACACTAGTTATAATTTCCAAAATAACATTTCATCCCCTCTACTCTGGTAGCTTTCTGTTTTGTAATGAGATTTTTGTCAGAATATCTGCAGAAGAAGAGCTCTTTCCTCCCACACCAGTTCTTGCCACTGTATAAGATCAACTTAATCTGCTCTATGAAAAATTGCTCTCAAATGTATTGAGGTGCTTTTAGCTGTTTGTTTGCTTATGGCACTGAAAAACAGGTGTTGATTGTTCCTATGTCCTCCTTGGAGAAGCTTGATAATGTCTGGCTTGGAAAATAAGACATGCTTGACTCCAATGTTTTGGATTTGTTTTTTTTTTTCTTGGAACCATTGATTTTTGTCTTGAACTTTTGTTGCCTCGTTAAAAAAAAGACTCCCTTTTTTAAGGGGAATGTGTAGTCAAGAAGATGAACTTTCAGTAAGGATTTGAGCCTAAGTACAACCAGACACCAGCAATTAATAAAATGGTACTTTTTCCTGTAAGATATATTAACTGCACAGCAAATATGAAGCAAGCAATCAGTATGGCAGACCTTACTAAACAGATACAAATAAAATACACACAGGTTATGCAGGTTGCTCAGCTGAAGCAGTGCTCTCTCCTATTACAAATCAATGAGAGTTATGAGCCTATGTTGGCCTAAAAAAAGAAAGTTAGAGAAATCAGGCTCTATGGAAAGAGAAGAGAGAATATTGTGTACTGGGAAATAGAAGATTGTGGGGGTGGGATTGGCACACTGAGTCTGTTGCTGGGTTTATTCAAGTAGCTGAGCAGCTTGGAGCAATATGGAAGAAACAAAAGTTTATCAAAACATTGCTAAAATAGGTCTAGAGGAACAGACAAATTGACAGTTGACTAGAGTAACCAGACTGCCAAAAAATATTTCGAATCAGGTATGTTTGTTTCTTGTTTTTCAAAACTGAGTTTCTTGAAGACGTGAGAGCAGGTTATTGTGCAGTTGCTGGGGCTAAGAGAAGGGAAAAATAAACTGAGGCTTTTCTTGTGCATAAGTGTGTGGGAGACCAAGCCAGCCCTTTGCTCATGTATCAGCCTGGAGATGAATCTCTGACATAAGTAGCTCTCAGTGCAGAACCAGAGAAAATTTCATATCCCTTTTCACTTAAAATTCCCCAAAAAGCATTGTGAGTCAGAAAAGGGATATTCTTAAAGTATGTTAAGAATGCTTAAAAATGCTTCTTTAACCTTCTGCACTACCTGGAAGGCAGCTTGGAAATGTCCAGGTAGAAGGGCAAGTCCAGAACAATGTCTACAAAGAAAGAAAACCCTGTCAAAACAAGGCAATACCTCCTCAATCTGCACCACCTATCACTCCACAGTAACAGCTACACGTGGACAGGCTGAGGTAGGACCCCATAACAGAAGCCACAATCATACCCCCATGAGTTATCTAAGTTATTTCTGTAGGGTTGGATGCTCTTTGGTTACTAACCAGGTGAGGTGAGACAAATGACTCTGTGCCTAAAGGATCTCGCACATTCCCATGCCTGTCAGGAGGCACCAGAACCAGCTACTGAATTACCTGTGGCAATTTCGAGTATTTTGAAACCATTATGGGGTTGAGAAATTTTTCAAATATAAATTAGGTCTAGGCTTTGCACTGAAACTTTATAAATCTATATGAAAAGGAAACTGTTTTCCAAGATATTAGTACTTCTAGCCTTAGATTCTTGCAAGTAGTAGTATGAGATGTTTTGAGATGACACCTATCACTTGGCTTTGATAAATTCCTTGTGGTAAGTGCTCTAAAGTAGAGAGAAATACAGTAGTAAAGAATTGTTGATGGAAAAACACAAACAGCAGTGAGAGGATGAACTGGAATTGGAAAGCAGACTAGATAAATCTAAGGCAATTTAAAGGAATTAAGAGAATGTAGTAAAATTGATAAGTGAGTCATAAGACAAACAGGAAAAAAAGGATTGGGGGTCAACGATTGGAGAAGATATGGTGTTGTGGAAAGCTCATAATATGGAGTATAATATGCCTGCTGAAGCATGATAGAAGAAAAGGCTTTAGTTCTGTCACTTGATTTAGGTGTATATAAAACAAAAGTAATTGAACCAACTGAATCTGAGAAAGGACAATACAAAGAGAGCTGTGTAAAAGTGAGAGAGAGAGGGAGTACACAAAGTCTGTAAGGTGCAGAAGCAATCATGAGGGGTATAATTCTGGAGGAGGAAGCTCCCTGACATCTCAGGGACACTTAATCTCAAAACCAGCCTGTGTACTGCTGAGTCTGTGGATGGAGCCCTCTCAGAAGAGCTCGTAAAACCTGCACAAGTCCAGATGTGAAGGGAAGTGTGAGGCAGTGTGGGGCAGCTGAGCAAGGCTTAGAGTAGAACTCAGCTGAGTTCATTACAGCAGCCAGTGAAGCTTAAACAAGTTTGCAAAACTTTCAGGAGTCCTTTGGGATTGCAGCCTGTCTGGTAATGTCCCCAGGGTCTCAGGCCTGTAGGGAAGAACTTTCCTAAGCGGAAAAAGGTAACAGTCCTTTGAGAGTGTGTGTTGTTTTCCTTAGCCCCTCCAAGGACTTGAGACTATCCTGAGGTGATTGGTTATGGAGCAGAGTACTATATCTTGGCAAAAATATGTGATATTCCTTCTATTGCTGTCATGAAAGGCATGCTTTAAAAATTCAGGAGTGTGGCACAAATAGAAGCAGATACCTGGACTTGACTCCATGATCTATTTCAAACATACTTGACAGAGAGGCTCAGTATGAATGTTTTCAGGTTTTTCCCCTAATAATTTTTGATGCTGTCATCTTATTTATATAGCTGGGGTTGGCAGCTCATATGTTTCCTTGAAAATACTATAGAAAATGTCAGGAAAAAATGGGTATAATTCAGTTTAAAAAGGCAATCAATCAAGAAACCTGAATCTATTGGAAAAGGGGCTTCATTAGTTCCAGTGCTCAGGAACTGTTTGTTCCCTGCAGCAATCTACTAAATTTTAAAATATAAAGCATGTTATATTAAAAATGAAAGAAAACAAGGAAGACCACACTGAACTGAAAGTGGTCAACTCCCTGAAAAACCCTTGTCTTTTCACATGCCAAATCCAATACGGCCAGAAGAAAAAGAACATGGTGTGTGAATGAACTTGAGGTTACCCATGCTGGGTCAAGAGACTGAGATATTCCCAGTGTTACATGGTTGTTTTCTTTCTCAACCATCTCAGAAATTCATAAACCTGCAAGAAAACTCCTAGGGAGAGCTCATTTTTCAGGCATTCTGTGGTTGTCATCCTCTTACTTTTATATGTTTTATAGAAATGCTCTACAGTACAAAAACCCGAGAAAAGCAGCTTTTGAACTGCAAGGACAAATCAATCAATTAAAAGTTCTTATGAAGACGGGGCAGTGCTGCCTGCCTTTCATTGATATCTTTCTGCAGCACCTAGAACTGAGATGTTTAGATCTAACTAATCTCAGACATGATAATTTGCATTTATAGTTGTTTGTGGCTCAGCAGATGATATGGAGTCTGGCTATACATACAACCTGAAAGGAATCCACTGAGGCCTTGGCATAAAAATGTATTTGAAGAAATTGGTTTTCCATTCCATGATAAAATTGATTGTGTGCAACCGGCTCTTTAATTCCAGTTTTGACAAATTGGTTTGATTTGTCCTTTCAAGGATGTTAAAAAAAGACCATTAAAGAACTTGGAAGCAAAGGATGTGTTTCAATGTACATAAAAATTCAAGTCATAATTATTAAGGTTCTAAGTTGTCGGAAAATACAATAAGGACAGATAAATGAACAGTATGCTGTTAGTATCAGGATTTACTGCCTTTAAGGTAATTGATTTTTGACAGTAGGTTGGGAAGGAGAAAACCAAACCTATGCATGCAGGAGTTCTGCTTTCAGTACTGACCACCTTGTTTACTGCCAAGTGTTTCTGCAGCCCTAATAAATTTTATTTTTTGAAGATTTTAATGCCATAGGACGTGTATTTAGTTGAGTTTAAAAACTGTTTTGAGGAACAACAACAAAAATGAGTCTTCGTGATCATATTTGAAGATAACAAATGTGCACATACCCGTTCTCTTTGAAGCTGATAAGCCTGGCAATTAATATGCAACAAGGCTGGTTTTGTTCAAAAAAACTTTGTCAGACTTCTAAGCAAATTTTAAGTTTGGAATGTTTAATTTTTCAAGGGGCTTCACTTGCAAAAGCTTTTTAAAGATGCAATCTGCACTGTTCCAAAATTCTTCAGTGATGCACTCTATGATACAGATGTTTGCATGTTGTACTTTGTGGAAGCAGCTGAGCTGCACCATTTATTTCACATTTTTGTGTCTGCTGGTGCTAGTAGGCTTTCTGGTGACTGTCTCCATTCATGTAGGGGTAACTTTGAAGAGCAGGTGTCTGTGAAATGTGGTGACCTGAAGCTGCATGACTCATTGTGAGTGCTGGGACCCTGAGAGCCAGCACAGTTTGCAGGAACATCTCTCGTGCTGTGCAACTCCTCCTGTCAGGAAATTCTCTTGCTAGAGTATATACTAAGAATACAATCCCATCAGTACAAACTGGAGCAGACCTTTCTCTTCTGAAAACTCAAACCTCCTTTCTGTGCTCCAGGTAGCTAATTAATGGTTGATGTAGAGAATACCTAGTATCAGTAATCTGTGATTTCTTCACCCCCTTGTTTTCAGAAGGACTTTAGAATTCACCATGTGGAGTTGGAAGTATTTTCTTCTGTGGGTTTTCTGTGGCAAGCCTAGCTGTTTTCATGTGTGTCTTCTCACAATCTTCAAACTTTGGAAATGGCCTATGGCATGACATGCCATGTGCAATGGCAATAGGTGCCTTCTCAGCTCCTGCCTGGAGTAATTTCAGAAAACAGGGCAAGAGGGTTGTATATTAAATTTGAGTATGCATGCCTACGGATTAGCCAGGTTTGCCTCTTATGCTTAGTCAGACAATATTTTGAGTTTATAATAAAATAAGACTTTCAAATTAAGCATCTTGCTCATTTGTCTTAAAGTATCACCATGAAATGAACATGTTAAGAAAGAAATAACTTGCTTTAAATTCAGCTGTCTCCAAAACATTAGCAAAGGTAAGGGACCATAAATGAGGTTCTTTTTCAACCAGCAGCAAGATGATGTCCATCATTTCTTTGATCTGGTGTGATTTATCACATCAAGAGGGGATATATCAAATTAGGAAACTATCAAGGGGCTTGACTATTCCACAGGGAAGACAGGCAGAGTGGGGATGAGTCACACACATCATGCCTTAATTCTGCATTTTGATAGTTCACACTTCACAAAACAGTAACAGATTCTGGATAATGTAATTGTCATAGTCTTTATTTTAGAAATTACTATGTAATTGTGGGTGAGTGTACACTATAACCCCCATTTAGGGGAAGTCACTGGAATAAGATACTTTCCCTGGCATTAGTGAGAATGGGCATTCAAACAGATCTTTCCCCTTATGAAATAATATTCTCTGAATATTAATACTGGTAGAATTGTAATAATAGAAATACCTGCTTTCAAAAAAACTTTTTTCTTCCCAGTTTGATTTCTCTGCTATATATTCAGGTTATTTCTCTGCTAAAGTGTTTCTGATTTGCCTCACTTGAATGATTTGATTTAGTGGCAACTTGTTAATGAAGTTGAAGTGATTCAGTGAAATAGAGGAGAGAAAATGGCTTCCTATGGATTGTTATTCACCTACTAAGTATGAATGTAGTCCCTGAGTTAAACTTAAACCTTTATTTCACTGATTTGCTACTTCCTAGCAAGATGATGGCTAACAGCAAAATCCAAACCAGCTTCTATCTTATCTAAAGCAATCTTTTCTGACCGGGTATCTACTTAGATGGTACCTTAAAATCTATCCAGACAGATTGAACTGACAATGTGATATTGAGCCCCTTTTAAGTGTGGGTGTACTCGGTCAGCAGTATGGCAATATTCAGTATTGGTCACTTTTGGTACTTCCAGATCTGTAGAAAGACAGAAATAAATTATTTGGTTGGAGCTACAAAGGAGAATGAACTGATTTGGTCTTGACTTCATATTTGCAAAAGAATAGACAGAATTAATGCATTAGTGTTTCTCTAATTTTTTGAGAGAGGTTGTTCATCCTATTTTCTCCATTTTGACTTTCTGGTTTCAAGTCTGTCCACATGTAGCAGATACACAGATCAGCACTTGAATGTGAACTGTATCCCAGAACAAATACCTATTTGTGTTTATTACTAATAAGACAGTACTGTGTGGATTTGAAGTATAAGTCATGTTCCAGCTCACAGTTACATAAATGGGAGATGTGACAGGAGAGACACTGTAACATTTGTGATTGTGGGGGAAAAACTACCTTTACTGTGTGTTAGTTTTTCTAAAAGAATGCTGTAAAATTTTTTTCAGAGTTCATTTTATTGAAAAATTGACCACCCACACATCTCCCACTAATGCATATCCTCCTGTGCAATGGTTAGTTTTGGATGATGCCAATGCCTTTTGGTGCTGTTTCATCTACTTTGCAAAGGTGAGAACAACGATCTCTAGGGGTTTTTCTTTTTTAGTGTTAATGTTGAGTCTTTCCCCTGGGTTTTGCATTGGTCCATGCATTTCACTTCTTCCCCTGTAAAGTTCAAAAGCTTTTTTCCCTGCTTGTCACTTGCATCAGGTAGCAGCTGGCATTGTTGATGTGCTCTCCCGTGTGTACAGCAAGGTTGTGGCTAAAATGTGATAGCTCTATGCTCTGGTTTTCTGCTCTTACAAAAATAACCCAGGTATGCTAAGCCCGGGCACCTTCAAATGAGTTTTCTTTGGTAGTTAAGTGACAATATAACACATTAGCATTTCAGCAAGGCATTTGGTGATTCATTTTCTTCTTGAAACTTCTTAATTTGCATATATCACCTTATTCTTTTTCACTGAAATTAAAGTTGTGAAGAGACTGGAATTTGTGTTTTATTCTTGCTGGTGTGTTAGTGTTGTGTTACATGCTTTGCTTTTGTTCTTATATATAACTAATTATTCTGTATATAACTAATGGTTTATTCACTCAATTCTGCTGATTTTTCTTTTTAATATTTCAAGGTGCCTGAAAAACGATTCTGAATTTTGTGACAGTCCTCTGAGATCTCCAATTCATTCTAGAACAGACAGTCTGAATTCTGAAATCGAGTCCATTTCTGTGTTCCCCAAAGTGAGCCTCCCAGCACCTGTGTATGCCTTGGGAGGAGAAGCTTAAAAGGTTTAGGAGAACAGAGACAAACATGCTGCACACAAAGAATGAAAGGTTCTGACATAATTCCTCTTGAGCTCCCAGCTGCATCCATGGCCTTCAGAGAGTCTCAGCATTTTAACTAGGGCTAATGCATAACCTGCAAAGTAATCTACAGCTGGTTCATGTTTGTTATGAGGGAGAGTTTTTTGTGCTTCTGTAACACACGAATTCAGCAAGAATTACACTTACTGACCTGTTCTCCCAGTCCTCCTTCCCTTTATGTTCTTTCTCTTTCTGAGTTCCAGGTTTTCTTTCCTTAGGCTCTCCCCACTTTAATAGATTATGCCAATTAACTTTATTGGCAGCGGTTGATTTGTGTTTCCTCGCAGCTCACTTCACAGTGCTGGGAGCCAATCTTCAAAGCTGCTGAACACAGAGCTCCTTGTAGAACAGGGGAGACACTGAGGGTTTAACACCCTTTGAGAACGTGGCTGTATGTTTATCTCTTCTATTTGGTCGGTGGCTTCTTATGTCAGGATTACACTGATATCAACTGGTAATGTTAGTTTTGGCTCTGAACACGGCATAACTCAATTAGCCAAATTTTACTTCCTTTGGTTTGCCTGCCTCCTTTCTTCTCTGTGCTTTCTCTGTAGATCAAACTCTTCTTTTGGACTGAGAGAACTGAAAAGCTGAGTAGTTTTATTCAGGATTTTATTATGATTCACGGGACTTGCCAAAATGGAAAACAAACAAACGAATGAGCTTTCTCTAAAATGCTGTTCCCTGAGTGACTTGTTTCACCTCTCACAAAGAAGGTGCAAAGATAAAGGAGAATTTAGGCTGACTATAAATTCAAAATCTGATTATAGATAAAATATTTTATTTGGCTAATCCCCCCCTTCCAAAAGCTGACTGACTTGCTTAAAGAGGGGGATATCCTCATTTATACCGTAAGGAGATCATTACTGAGTAACAAAATAATCAAATACTAAATTACAAACAGTTTCTCAGGTGTGCTTTCTCTTTCAGCACAATTTGGGTGTGTTCTGTTTGGGCTGTGCATTTAGAGTTGTCCTTGGGTATTCTTAGAAACAGATGCAAAACATTTACAAAAAGCCTGTTTGAAATCTGTTTTAGAGTTGCTACAGTCTCCTGCCTGTAGGATAGACAGTACTCCTGGGGCTCACTGGCATCCCAGATTGCTCATTATAGAGGAAGAGAACCTCTACCACATCAAAATTCGATTTTTTTGCCAACTTTGTAAAAAAATGTTGCAGGTCAGAAATATGGCTGCTAACTCCTCTGGTTTCTTTCAGTGCAGAACCTCATTGGGGAGTACAGTCTGCTGCTTAAATTATGCTCAGGGTGACAAAGGTAGCAAAACAGCTCCTCTGCCAGGTATGGTGGATATGAACAGGATGCCTGGTGTCCCAGAGAACCTTTTTTTCAGTCCATTGGACTGGCAGGAGGGACAAATTCTCTTATTTCTCTGACACTGACTAGGTAAATGAACATTCAGCATTGGGATTACAGCTAGAAGAGGAGACATCAAAAATCTGACCTGTGCTATGTGTGTCTTCCTCTCGAGGAAGCACAGCTTGTCCTTGTGTCTCACTGGAAATTCTGTTCTTGTCATAGGAATCTGTTAGTTTTACCTCCATGAGCCTTTGGTGAGACAGAAGAGGAACTGCACTCATATTTTGCTACTTGCTTTTAAAACAGCTGGACAAATGATATAAAAAGTTCTGTGACAAGAAGATGTATTTTACTTTAAAAAGGCCAGATTAAGGAGTGGTCTGTTGTGGAACTGGCAGACCTGCAGGAACTAAGGTGCTGGGAAAGGAGCTGTACTGTGCTGAGCATCCTCTGTCTGCTGTGTGGGTAGGGAGGCTCTGGTTGGAGGTGGGCTGCTCCTGCCTGACTTCAAACATCATGGGTCCACACACACATTGGTGTACTTGGTCTCCTAACCCTTTGCTGCTCCTGCCACGGCTAATGCCCTCTTGTCATGGTGTCCTCTCTGTTCCTTTGAATTTCCTTCTTCTCAGCACACCAAATCCTACTGGGAGCATGACCATGATCTTGAAGTTGCAAAATAAGAGTGGGGAAGCACTACAGTCTCCAGACCCGCTGTAAAGTCCAGGGAGTTCTGAACCTTAGCAGGCTTCACACTGTCTTAAGTGGAATCACTCATGAGTAATGTACAAAAATATATATAAATTCGTAAAAGTCAAAGCCTTCTTCCTTATTCTGCCCCACTACCTCTTCTCCCCAGATTTGAGATGAGGAATCAGCAAAGAGAATGATGGTAGCCTTAGGCAAAGTGCTGTGGAGATGAGACTGTAAAGGAAGAAAAGAGAAAGCTGAAAACTTTTAGCACAGTCTGTCAGCCTTGGGCACAGGTCTGGAAACACTTCATCAGTGACTAATGATTGTTCTTCTCTGCAAACCTTTTGTAATATCTGCTGCAAATTAAGTTTTCATAGTTAAATAACCATGCAGGGCAACTGAATATGCTTTTTGATATCTCTTGTGTGTATGCACTGTCTGTATTTTTCCATGGATCACTTGCCTGTACTGGACAGGTTCAGCATAGCTATTAAACAGTGACTGTGTGGGAGTTGCTGTAACCCAACCCTTAGACATATTTTCCTCTTCAAAGACACCTTATATGCAGGAGACCCTCAGGGTGAGCTATGAAAGCATAAGAAGTGGCTAAAGTAAGAAGGAGTTCAAACTAAGTCTATTGTAATAAAATAATTATGTCTGATGTTGGTTGACTTGAACTGCTGACTAAAGCTGTGCTGCATCAAAATGCTGTGACACCAGTATATCAAACACCTGCCTTTGAAAGAAGCTCACTTTGGAGCTTCTGGGCCATATTCATTTAAATGTTGCTTCTGGTTGTACTGGTGTGAAATTAAGTATAGGCAAATGCTTGTTGCAGTACAGCAGAATAGGATGACTATGGGTTCATTGTATTAGTGAAACTGCAAATGTAACACAGTTGTTCCCTGATGGAGATGTGCAGAAAGTGAAAATGCACTGAAAGGCTGAGTGTTCTTTCAAGTCTGAATGTACTAAAAAGGTGAGTTGAGTTGTGTTAACAATTTCTTATGCCTCTGAGCAAATGGTTTTTAAATTCCTGTGTCAAATGTCTTGTGACAATGAGATTTTAAAGACTGAATATTTACTCTAGTAATATTGTGCAATATTAATTCATTGAATATTACTTGGGTATTGTTAAAGGGTAAAAAAGGCAAAAAAAGCACCATAAATTCATTAAAAAATGAATATTCAATGGCTTCTTTTCACTTGAATATACTTGAAGAACCATAAATTCCTAAAGACAAGCACTCCTTCCCTAGATTTCCCTTGACATATTTTTTCTTACTTTTTTTTCCGAATCTTGTTAGGTAGCCTAGGAAGTACATAAGTAAGCTGTTCCTGTTTTGTGTTGGGTTTTTTTGTTGCTTTGTACTTGAAGCAGTTTTACTAGGGTAGAGGAGGGAAACCTGTATTTTATATAATGATAATATGGTCTGGTAGATTCTCCAATGCAATACATATGCAAATTAGGAGTACTTGAAATATTTTCAACTACTTTTAGAATTACATCAGGGAGAACAACATAAAGAAACTTACCCAGAGTCACTGCACTTATTAGGAAATGCCTTGGAAACCTCCCTGGTGAAATGTAAATGGGATTCATAAGTCAATACAGGAGATACAACAGAATCAGCTCTATAAAGATCGACTTCCCAGAGACACCCTGACATGTCGGTGTTCACTTCTTGCTTTTAACTTTTCACTATAAATGCTCAAATCTGTTCTATGTTATGAATTTGTAATTTGCAATTCTGACCTTGTTAACTTAAGGAAGCAAAACCCACACGAGAAAGCAAATCTTTATAGAGCAAATGGGATGTAGCACAGTGGTGAAAATAAAAGTATGGCATAGTTTATCTTTTCTGTACAAAGGAAACCCTACTGTATTATTTACTGTTTATTATTTTGTTAATATCTGAAGTTACTGTGTTGGTTTCCAACTTGCATGACAGATGTCATGCAAGATAACTGGGATTCTGCTGTAGGCTCAAATAAAATGTTAACAAGGCACTTATGGCTCAATCCCTTTACTTCCTTATCAGAGGTAGTAGCTTTTGTCTGCCTATGGAGATTTAACAGCTGCTGAAATCAACACCTGAGCTGGTTATTAGAACAGTATTTTTGCTTTTGTTTTCCCAAGAAAATCTATCTCTGGGTAACACTGGCAATGGCAGACATACAGGAAAGCAGATACATGTTTCTTTCTGACGTTATATTTAAGATTAATGCAGATCATGTGTCTATAAAATCTCTGAGCTTGCTTTCTAATTATTCTCTCTGATATGCATAGCTAGAGAAAGTGTAAAAAAGGGGTTTGTATTATAGTCCCAGATTCTTCATCCTGCTGCAAGTACACTGAGACAGTAGTGAGGTGAAGGGATTTTCTTTCTCACTGAGCTTGTGGCAAAGACTTGGCAGCTGAAGTAGATTCAAATGTCCAGTACCGTTATGTGCTGGTCAGAGATTTTATGTAAATTCTAGACTAGAATACGGGGGGAACAGGTTCACATGCAGAAAGTGTTTTGATTCAGGGGCTAGAACTAAACATACCCTACACAGAACATTAATATTGGTTGGAGTGAAAGGCTGTGAAGCTCACAGACTATTCTACATGAGACATTTTTTGTGATGGGTTGAAAATATATCTGACATTAGAAAATAAACAACAACTTTGTTTTTACTTTCATATCATAGTGGAAGAAGGATATTTTAAAGTCTTTGCTCACCTTCGGAAAGGAATTCTAACCCACCTGTAGATGCAACATCAGGTGAAGCCTCTGGCTTCTATCTCTAAGAGATTTGCTGCTGGAAAAATAGAACACTATTTTAATTTCTTTAGTGAAACAACAGAATAGTAGACTTCCTGTAAACAGTAATGTCTTTTGTGGATGATATCTGATTTACAGTATTTATTTCCTAATTTATGTAAAGCTAACTACTGCAGAGTGAAAAGATAAGTAGTATTTATTTTGTTACCCACAGGAGGTTTAATAATAATTGGATTATCTTCAGTTCAATGACACCTCTCTAAAGTAAACCAAGGAGTATGAATGTCTTTAAAAATAATTTCTAGGATAAAAGCTTATGAAGTGACCATTCAAACAAACTGTATGTCAGTTTGAGTTTTCAGTCAAAATATTGCCTGAGGTGAAATCCCCTCTATCAAATACATGCAAAAAAACGTAGTTATATGAGTAAGTAAATGACAGATAAATATACACTAGATTATTCTTCTGATCTTTGGTTCCTCTTGATTTAAACCAGTGTGCTGTCAAAGGAGTTCTAGGGCCAATTGCTCTGGGTTGACAACCACTTGGAATGACTAGGGAACAAAATCTTAAATTTCCTTTCATCCTTAGTGAGATGATTAAATTTAATGTAAGGGTATTTCAGTTAATTACTTTGCAATTCAAAATAAAAAAAAAAAACATTTACATTAAGCATTTTCTAATTATAAAGTACTCTATAGAATAAGTTTTGTGCAGATATTAACTTACTGAAGATATTAGCAAAAATGCCATTCTTAAGCATCTTCCTTTTCTGTTTATTACTGAATACAGAGCTCCATTGACTTCAAGTACTTAGTGGGTGGCTATCAGGATCTGTTTTTATAGGTCTAGAACATAATGAAATGATGGCAGCCTGAGTTCTTTGTGTGCTGTATCTGCAAGGGCAACGAAACCTCCAAGTGTTTGAAATGCTGCCGACCACCCCTTTGTGTCCACTCACTTTCCCTAAGTGGAAAAGTGGAGATGGGATGAAAAGTGGTGGAAGATTTCTCTGTGAATAAATGTTGCCTGTCTTTTCACAGAACAGAGCTATTTAGAAGCTGAAGTTTAGAGCCAAGCACTCTTTGCTCCCCATTTCCTTTCTCCCTCTTTGTGGTCATAACCTACAGCATGATATACAGGTTCTCTTGTGTTCTGGAATGAAGCTGAGAGTCATTTTAGAGTAGGTTGGTGTAATAAAATGTGTGTGTAATCAAATCTGAAACAAGACTTTAGATGAAATCCCTGTTTCATACTCTTGAGTGGTATGAGGCTGAAGCTTAAGAAGAATATTTTCTTCACAAAATTGCAATAAAACTCATGTGTTTCACCAAGACTGGGGTTTCATTCTATATTCTATGCACTTCAGCATAGAATCTTGTATTGTGGATTGCAGTATTTTCGATATCTTTCATACAACTAAGTGAAAAGAGCATTGGTTTTCTCATGGTTTCATCTGCAACTTAATTAAAGAGAACTTAAGGTCTGGATATATTGTGGCTTGTTGATACTTTTAATGTTTTCCAGAATGGCTGATGCACAAACATTTTCCTTTCTATTTCCAGCTGCTTGCTGCTTTGACTTTACTTTAAACTGCAGATTTCTGGGGGGGAAGTAGTACATTCCTCTGTGCAGATGTGATCAGTACACAGAGATAGTGTGATCAGTCTGTTGGTTTTGGGGCTCTGAGAGACAGTCAGCTGTAGCTGATAATTAGTAAAGCAAATAACACTGGGAGTGGAGAAATGAAGCTCTAATAAAATTGGTTTAAAGATGTGAGAAGGAAAGAAAAGAGAATTAAACAGAGAAATGAAACCCATAGGTTGGGTAGGTGACCTTCTCCTAATACTTGCTACGTGCTGTGACCAGTGTACAGGTGGTGAAATAATTGACATAGCATGGAGGAGAGTAAGACTAATGTAATGATTAAGCAAACCAAAACTCATGCTAGTCAGAGTTTGTCTTGTTATATGTTATGTTACAGCATCTTCACTGCTGGAGGGCTGGAGGACGTGTGTGGAAAAAAGGGCATGGTCAGACTTGTATTGGTTTAAACAACATACCATTTATTCCCTTGGTATTCAGCTGTCTGAGGTCTGCTAATGCTGCATTAATTTACTGTTGCTGTGGACACCCTGGTGTTCTGACCATTGTCACAGGAGACAAAAGTAATATCCTTAAACTATTTGGAAAAGCGAATGAATTCTATGTGCTTTCATTTAGGAAAACAGTTTAAATGCAAATTAGCATCAAATATGAATGTTTAGCACTTAAGTTCTTTTGGAACAAAACTTTTGCTTCTTATTATTCCCCTAAAGACAACAGCTAGGGCACTTCTTTGCTATTACTATACATATAATGAATAAAATAACCGCATACACTGAATAACTCAAATGTAAGTCTCTGTTTCTAGAACCAAAGAAAAAATCTTTAATAGATTTTGATAGGTAAAGTAGTATTTTTGAGCAAGGGGCTTTAAATATACAAGATTTCCTTTTGAAGATACTGTCATACTGCAAGAATTTTTCAGTTGAGTAAGTTTTTTTTTCTTTCATGAAAGATTAGATGAACTTGGACTTTAGGATTGACTCTTGTTCCTTGGCAGGGATGCACTTTTTCCTGACTACTAGTAGCAATTTTGTAGTTTTGAGATGTATTCTGAAATTAAAGGATATTAAACACATCATGTATTCCACGATGTATGTTGTTCAGTAGAGCCCAGTTTCTGGAAGGTCATTCTGATTACAAGTAATACTTTCGAAATAAGAATTCTGAAAGTTCAAAAGTCCATAAGGAAGATTAAGAAATCCTTATGAAATCTGAGCCAAAATGTCTTTTGAACTATGTGCAAGTACAAATATAATTATTCTCATGGAACATTTAATTTTTTTTTGTTTTCTTTTGGTGTGTGTGTGTTTTTTTTTTTGTCTTGGGAAATCAAGCAAGTTTGGCTGATTTACATTATGAAGGACAAAGAGGGACTCCCAAAAGAAAGTGATGTGCAGTGCTGGAGGATGCTTCATCTGGAATCTCCTCCCGCCCCTTTACCTTGTCTAACAGCAGACGAAACATTTCACATAAGTGGATGTACACACTGTAAATTCCTTATGGCAGGAATCCTGCCTGTTTCTGTAAAACATTGTGCATAACAGTGAGTCTGTGTTAGCTAAAGAGCAATGAGAGAACCCTCTTTGGGTAAAAATCCATCAAGGGTATCTAATAAAAATGAGAAAAAATGGCCTGCCAACTGAGAGAGCTTTTGATGAATCACTGTTAAGTGAGGAACCTGCCAAGGCATTTCAAACTGGGGAAGGGAAGGGATAAGGAGCCCTTAGAGGTGCAGAGAGCTGTGAAGAAGGGTAGGAGCAGTGCCACAACCCTCTGGTTCTCCAAATTGCCATGAACACCATAGAACTGCAGAGCTTCCTCCATGTCAGGCAGTGAAGGAGACTTGTGCACTTGAGAGCTGTTGAAGTGCTGTGAGGGAGAGATCAGCTGGACCAGCAAAAGGATATGAAAAGCAGTGAATCCCAGCTCTTTGGGGAGGTATATACATGGAATCACTGGGCCATCTGGGACTGCAGCATCAAACACAGCATCAGAAACTGATCCTCTTACTCATGTTGGACTGTACTGTGATTTCATGATTAATTTCAGCTGGAAAGGAAGAAAAGAGGAGACAGAAGGAGCCTAAATCATTTGGGCCTATGAGAGCCAGAGCTGTGTGTACCCTGATTTTCTAACTTTCATGGAGTTCCTGTGATTAAAAATTTTATCAGGAAAGTCAAAGAGAAGACAAGCCAAGTGTTGACATTGTCCTTGTTATAGGTCAATAATTGTTATTAGTTGTTGTACCTGGTACCACTGGCAACACTGAACTTTCCCCAGCCTGTTCAAGGAGGGGAGAACCTTCCCACAGCCAACAAGGGTGGCTTTGTGTGTCAGAATGGCACAAGGACTCAAGATTTTCATCTCCCTTTTACTAATAGACAGAATCTGAAATAAAACGGGTCTTGTAAGGAGTTCCATTCCCTGTTGACCTTGTTAGTGCTGCATGGAATTGGCCTCTAATTGCAGAACTAGGGACTAAAATTCACTTGAACTGACTTTGCAAATTTAAAAACAATTATAATTTCACTTTTTAATTTCTAAAGAAGAGCCTGATCCTTCTTGGTTAATTTAGAAGTTCTGCTGTGGGATTTTTGTGGTGGTTTCTTTTGGAACAGATTCAAACTTGGAAAGGCTAACTGTACAAATGATTTTTTTATGCTTTTGATTAAAATTTTAAAGAAATTAGATTTATGCATATATCAGTTCTCTAAAATATAACCTCAATAATATTAAAGATACAGCCTATACTAGAGGAAATCAATAATAGTAATTTAAGAGCACTACATTTTTCTCTTGACAAGCATACATTCTAATAAGAAATGTGTGGTATTTATACTAAAGAGGACAACTAATTGAAGGAACTATTAATGTATGTATGATGTTTTTAAGGAATTTCATTTGACAATGTAATGTAGCAAGAGAGGAAAATGGATTGCCAGATGATGCTCAGTAAACAGTTTTGGAGTTCTAAGAACCAGGATGAACTAAGGGAATTTTTTAATAGAGCATGTATGGAAAAAGGCTTTGATTTTTGGGGGGGAGGTGTGTGTTTTAGGGAAAATGTTACTTTTCCCCAAAACACTGATCCAAATGGGAGACTGTGGGACTGTAGCTCCCTCATGGATCTGATATAGACAACAGACCTTCAAATTTTGATTCTCCGTAGACTCAAATGTTTCATGTCCTGATGATTGTGACTGTCAGTGGAAGTGGGTTATAAGCACGTGTTTATATCTTCTGAGCTTTCAGAATAGTAGGAAATCTGTGTTCGTGAGACCTTTATTTCAGATGGTTTCTAACATTTCAAATAATAAACAAAAATGTATTTTTCAGTGTTTTTTTGAATCTACCTTAGTGCAGTAATTGTGTACAGGTTTGAAAGAGAACATACAACTAAAATGCTGGTTTAACAGATGATAAAAATTGGTAAGATTTACTCGATGAAATTCATTCCAACTCACAGGGATCCTGGAGTAGCAACTGTGAAATAGAGCAAATGGGCTGTTGGTTTGTAACAGTAAAATTGGAAAGAGAAGTATTTGTCTTCTGGAAGTTGGACCTTGTGGAAGCAGGTGGCTTGGTGCATAGTGAATCACTAAAGAACAGAAGATTTACTCTTTGAGGCTGTTTCCCACTAGAGCTTTTCCTGTGTAAGCACTTATTGCCTGACCTCAAATAAAGCAAAGCATCCCTTTGAAATAGCAGCTTACTTGCAGGGCATTTTATCCCCAGGTGATTGGTGTAATCACAGATGAATAAATCATGTATATTTATTTCTATGGCAGTATTAAGAGTCTTTAAAAATATAAGAATGCTCTTACTAATGTGCAAGAAGGGAGAGAAGCTGAGTGGGAGAGAAGGTGAGATGAGAGAAGGAAACTATGGCCAGAATAATATGGTTACTAAACACATGGGTAGGAAAATGGTTGTGCTCATAACATTGTCATCTTGTCAGCAGCTGTGATGAAATTATTTGTGCTTGCAAATGGAAAGATTTTGAAAAATGGGAAACAAAAATAAGTAACACAAGTTTGGACATGATGTCACCCAGTAGTTTTTAAGTGTCTTCTGCAACTCTTTCTGGGGGGTTTTGTTACATTTATTTCAACTTTGGTGTCACTGGGAGCTAAATCTCAGTCTGTAGGTTTCAAAGTACCTCCAAGCAGCAACGTGTAATGCTTTGCCAGGCAATAGGGCTGCCACCTCCACCTTTATTTTGAGCTGACAATAGCACACAGATGGGAGGAGATGAAAAAATGAGGAGAAGGAAACTATGGAAATGCTTAATGTAGGAGAGAAATTTTAGCACATTTAAGAGTGAAAAATGAATCAGGGTTACTTCTCTGGAAGGTAACTTAGTTCTCTGGGGACCTTGTACAGGAAAAAAGGGAACCAACATGCTCATGGACAGAAGGAAATCTGGAGTCAGAAGTCTGTTATTCCACAAATGGACAAAATTTTGAGTGTTCATAAGCCAACACAATTTATATATGGAATGTGAATTTGGTCACAACAATCAGCAATATTATGCAAACCTTATTCTAAAGTACTTCAGGTGTTCAATGCAGACTCAAATAGTTTGATTACACTTGTATTAGAGGGTAATAGTGGATCCTGAATTTAAGGTATTTTACTGATCTTAGTAAAAATCATTGCATAACTAGTGGATTTTTTCTCTTTACACGACCTTTTATTTTTCGAGCAGTGTGGCTTTTTTTTTTTTTTCAGAGAAAGAGGAATAAAGCCTTCAGGAATCTAGTTTTAGAAGCTGCTGTAAAGAATATAGTTGATCTAAATAGTTTTCCTGAACTCTGTTATAGGTGACAAACCTATGCATTTTTATTCTGAATACACTTTACCCTGGATGGATGGTTTAGTGGCCTTCCTTCTTGGACACTGCAGTCTCTGAATAGGGAATGAGTGAGATCAGTGGTATCAGCAGTGAGCAGTGTCTCCAGAACTGAGTGTTGGCATAAGCACAGTGCACACAGACAGGACTGGCCAGCACTGGAGATGTTACAATAAAATAAAATAAAAAACCTGAAGATGTAGCTGTGCTTCTGAATGAGTCTCCCTTTCTTGCAGACTGGAAAAAATGATGGGCTGCATGACAGAGAACATGATGAATCTACTCAGGGCACCTGAACAGTGGGAGAGCAGTTAGTGTGTAGCAGGGAGTGACTTCAGGGTATTGTATCTCTACAGCACCCCCAAATATGATTCTCACCCTTAATGCACACTTGAACCACTATAGCTATTTCAGAAGAGAAGTTATTAATCATAATTTTGAAACTTTTCTACCTGCAAGTCTTCTACCTCACTGAGAAGGATGTAATTATGGTCATAAGAACAGCAGCACCATAAATATTAGAAACAGTTGACTTCAAACAGATATTTTAGTGTTTTAACACAGACGTAAAAAAGGCAAGTTTATTTGCAACTTTGTTATCCAGATCCAGCCTGTCATTGTGCTAAGCATTATGTAATGTTAGCAAAATAGTCAGTGCCTACACATCTTCTGCTAACGGGTGCACTTCACAGCAAAACAAATATCAATTTACCAAAGCAAATATCTGTAGAACAAAGTGTAAAACTGCAATTCCCACATTGCAATGCTAGTAAATAACAGCACAAGTATTTGTGAACTTGTCGAGCTGTTCAAATGCCAGTGCTTCTCCACACCAATATAAACAGGTGTGCAGGTGCTAAAACACAGAGCAGTGAATGCACCCAACTAACCAGTGGTAGCACAGTTACCTGCAGGTGCACACTGGAGTCCAGCTACAGCTTAGAATGTTGAATTCTATTATAAAACTAGGGGTTGTTGCCAGACATTATTATTTGGTGTGTTTTAGCTTTAAAGTGAGTTCAGCCTTCAGTGGGTTTCAAGATTAGAAGCCCATGTTTTTGTTACCCATGTACTCTTACATTGCTTGAGTGGTGTCAAAGAATAGAAAAAAAGAATTAGAAATTATAATTTCTGTCTATGAAATATAAGTGAAATAATTCTCAGTATCTCATGGCAGTATTTTCTTACAATTGCCTTCACCTAAGTTGTATATCGATCTCTCAAATTGTTGATCATTATAATGTATTACATAGAAAAACGTAAAGTTGCAGAAAAAAAGGGAAAGACTTTGAAGTTTCTTCTTACTTTTTAATGTGTTCCCACTGCACATAAGATAAAAGCAGCCAAAAGTATTTCTACATCCAGTTGCTCTATAGAGTTTTCTTGATTCTCAAGAGAAAAATAAAGCTTTTGTGCCAGGTCCCCTTATCTTTTTTAGGAACTGTAACAAAATTTTTCCAGGATAATAAAAAAAATAGACACTTCTAGTAGACTGAACAGGTTGATAAGGGGTCCGAGCATGTTTTAAGAATATAGGTGAAAATATAAAGTTAAAGGGTAAAAGTGAGCTACCCTGAATCTAATTTTCAGGTTTTCTTCCTTTGGACATTATGGTGGTCCAATAAGACTTGGATCAGCACACTCTAAATTCTGGTTTTTCTCTCTCTGTGTATGCATGCTTTGTCTAGTTACTTAAATAAGGAGTTCAAAGGTTATATTTGTCCTGTATTTTGAGGTATGGTGGGGAGCAAAAGTAAAGGAATTTCTGATGCTTCCTTCCACTCCCTGTATAAGAAAGATGTGTGATGTCAGGACGTATAAAAAGGCCATGAATAATTTTATTAAGGAACGGAATTTATGTATGCTCTGTGAATGTGCTGTATGAGTATTTGGGACCTGTATTTTTAATATAATAGCATAGCAGACTCTGTTAAAGGTTTCACTCTTTTGCCCTCCCCCAGCTGGTGATTACAACTCTTAGATTTCCTGACATCTTATTAAGACTGTTAGTTTCACTGACTTTTCTGAACTAATCAATTTACTTGATACCAACATAAAACCTTATTGGCACCTTAATGGCTTTATTTGCAATTAATACTTATAAAAAAATAGAAGTAGCTTGGTGCTATCACCACTGCCCTGAGAAGCGTGTTCCAGTGACCAACCACCCTCTGGGGGAAGAACATCTTCCCGATATCCAACCTCAACCTCCCCTGACACATCTTCATGCCCTTCTCTGATGTCCCTGGTTACCAGAGAGCAAAGCTCAGTGCCTGACCCTCCTCTTCACACCACGGTGAGGTCTGTGTGCAGTCCCTTCTTGGCCAGGCTTGACTGCCCCAATATTGCAGGTGAAGCCCCAGGGCAGAGCAGAGCAGGACAATCCCCTCCCTGGCCCAGTGCTGCTGTTCCTGCTGCCCCAGGACACGGATGTCCCTCCTGGCTGCCAGGGCACTGCTGACTCGTGGCCAACTGGCCACAGACCAGGACTCCCAGGGCCCTTCCCACAGTGCTGCTCTCCAGACTCATTCCCTGGGCTGTCTGTGAGTTGTCTGAGATGTTGCCATACAGGATGCAAATGTCCCAGAGCTGGAGGTTACCCTACCCTGGTAATTGTTTGTATTGGAAACAGATACAGCTGTTTCGTGCAAACTTGCCAGTTTTGTAATCCCTATTAAATTCACAACAGACAGAAGTTCAATTGCTATTTAATTAATGTGCTGTGATACTTTGTGTGATTTTTTCCTCTTACAAATACTTAACTAAATATTTCTTAACTGTATTTGTCTTAATTCCATTACTCAAGTTCTCACAATGGCTGAGTTTTCGGGAAACGTTCTTTGATATAAGACTTAGTTCTTTGTAACACTTTTTTCAGACATTTTCAGCCACTATTTCATTGTGCCTTAGAATAAAAGTAAAGCTTAAAAATCATAATTTTCTACCTGAGAGAATATTGAAATGAAAGTACGTATAAGAAGGATCTAATTACAACATGCAAAAATAGAATGGTATAAATCCTTCATTTTTAAAGAACTTTGTTTTGGATTGAAGTTTAATCAAATTGCACTTCAAGTGTTTGAGCTCAAACAGAGAGGAAAGCTCAGAGTATTAGCCTCAATCCTATAAACCCTTTCTCCTGTGATAAGTCCTTCACCTGAATAGCCTGAGTGATGTCAGTGGCTTGAGTACTCATCAACCCCATGTGATATAGCACAATTCCCAAGGAAATGAGCCTTTGAAATTTTGGCAGGCTGTGTTATGGCCACATAATATGCCTACATTACTCTTCCCTCTCTACCAGACATAGGGGAAAGTTTCTATGACTGATGCAATGGAAGTCGAGATTTGCTGTCTGGAAGGATTCCTTTGTTTGTGTAGGACTATTATAAGGTGGATTTTGTACAAGGAGTGCTCAGTCTACTTGCCATGAGCATGTTTGCAGCCAATGCCTGGGTTCTGTGCAGGGTGCTGGGATTTCCAGGCTGATGGCAGGCACTGTGGAAGGATCTGATGGTTCACAGCAGGGATTCAACCACTACATATGGCTGGTAGCTGTTGGCAGAAGGTCCATTAAGACAAGCTTACATAATTAAACCCAACAAACACATACCTGGGGAATATAATTAATCCAGGTCTTCAGAATCATTCCAGAGAGACTTCCAGATAGAAAAAGTGACAAAAAACTGGGAGAAAAGCAGATGTATGACAGAACTAGTCACAAATGCCAAATATAAATAGGGACAGATTTGTTAAGCAGCAGTTATTGATTCTTCTACCTTTTCCTTCTGCTTTGATTGATACCTTCAATTCCCTTTTCCCGCACACAATTATTCATTTCTTATTTTTCCTACAGCAGTATTCCCATTTTATTTGGTGCATAAAGCCTGACCCCTCAGGTTTCAGCAAGGTTCCTGCTTATCCTTCAGATCCTCTGCACTGCCTTCAAGTGCAGAGCAATTAGCTGACTAAAATTAAGCAATGTGTGTGAAGTAAGGAAAAATGAGACATAAATTGTATGTTTTTATCTTCAGATGTTGCCTGCATCCTCTATGCATGTTTCCTGTCAATGCTTTGTATAAGGAATGAAAACAAACCAGGTAAAAAAATCTGGCCAGGAGTTGCTTAAATCTGATGACAAGTGGGAGGGTAGGAACAAGAAAACAGTGAAAATTAAAAAATAGATTGAGATGAAAATTCTGCAACTAATTTTTTTTGCTTGTTTCTGCTTTTTGTTCTTTTGTTAAAATAAGAAAGACGATGAATTTAAGATCACTCTGAAGCTGCCTGTTCTATATGCCGAGCATGCATTTTGGGTTGTTTTGCTCTTTTAATGTTATTCAATTAAAATACTGTTTTGAAGTGAAAACTAAAATTCAATCTGAAATGTTTCAGAAATTTCCTTCCCCATATGTTCAATGAAATTATCCAGTAAATTGATCTGAATTTAAATTTTTTCAAGTGTTAAATGCTCTTTATGTTCAAAAACTATATAGCGTCAAAACACCCAAGTCTAGTAAAATAGTTTAAAACCCCAAATAATTAATAGCTAAGTACAATCCTGTTGTTCATGTAATATTTCTAGTGCACTAGAACATAGTACAAATGCCTAAATGAGATGAATCACCCCGATAAAACTGAACTGAAAGATTGCTTTAACCTTTTTGAAACAATGCATTTTGACATTTCCAAAATGAAAAAGAGCCAAGGTTTCATGTAGACTTTTCCCACTGAAGCTGTCATAAAAATCAACAAGTCCTCATGACGCATTTTGAAGGAGAATGCATTATATTTTCAAGTTAAAAAATGGTACTGTAGTTTCAGTCTTTGTGTTACTTGATTCTACTGTTAAAGAATTTTGGGAGCCACGAGTGTGGGTCTTGTTTGTATTTTTAATTGTTTTTTTTAGGCATGTATTTTCTTTGAACACTTCTTCACCTTTAGTAGTGAGAAATTCTGAAGTATGAGACTACTTTACAGCAAGGACAAACTTTTAATCTGAGGCTAAACTTCAGCTGATCCAAAGAACCACTACCCCACCAGAACTCAGTGGTATGATGGTTATAAACAGCAATTATACATTAGCCCAGTACATTTTAAATTTCATCCATGATATTCTCCTTCTATGAGAAAGAATTCAGTCAGTAAGGGATACATTGACTAGAGAGGCATTTAGGAGAGGAAGGTATCTGCTGGGTGATCACCTGACAATTTGGAGTCTTATTGAGTATGTGGACACTGGTACTGCACTTCTGCACCACAGTGGGTCTGTGCTCCCCATTTTCATGGAGGGAAATGGAGTCTATCTTTTGATAGCAAGAGAACTTAATAACAAGCTTGCATTTAAGAGATTATTGTGCCATTTGCAACTGTGTGCAGATGTTCAAGCAACAACTAATAGTAGCTTTCTCTTGACTTTTCCTCTGTAAAAAAAAATACTCTAGCTGTTTCCCTTTTTGTTTATTCTCTCTTTTTTTTTTTTTTTTTTTTAAAAATCCCAGTAACCTGCTGTTGCAGTCAGATACAAGGAAGTTTGACAGAACATCACTGAACCTGATTCTGTTCTCTGCTTTAGTTGTCTAAAGCAAAAGTCACTCCACTGCAGCAAATGCAGTCACGTTATGGCAAAACTGGTGTTGGAGCAGATTCAGAGTGACAGAATAGAAGGCTCCTGATCTGCTAAATCCCAGGGTGGTGTAGTGCAAAGAGCAGAATGACATGTGGCTTTTCAGAGCTAAACTCGGATAATAAATCTCATATTGGCCAGATCTTGGCAGATGAATGGAAGTGGTTCCAAAGCGAGTGCTAATTGAACAGTGGCTGCTTTTCATCTCTGAAGAGGTGAACTGCTATTTCACATACATAAAGGACATACTACATTTTACTTTTGCTGGCTTGGATAGAAATAGTTTCAAGAATATTCTCTTTGTTTAAAGATTTCCCACAAGATTTCATTATATTACAGAGCCCCAACAACAAAACCAAAATTCCCACCATCTATGTCATGTATAATAAAGTGGCATACTAAGGAAGGCATTCTGGATCAGATCCAAAGTCTGCTTTAATGAATTCAACTTTTTCTTTTGCCTTCTCTTAAGTCTCAGAAGCTCTTACTGAAGACAGAACTTGAGAACACTTGCTTTTGTAAAAGTTTTAAAATATTTTTTCTCTTTTGTTTCTTAAGCATTCTAATGATTTTAGGTGGGCCTATGACTGTCTTACTGAAGAAGGGATTGTTGTAGGGCTGGAAAGGTGTTCAGTGTGTAAAAGATAGATAAATGTGAACGATTTTTGTGCAGAAACACACTTTTGGAACTGGGAGATGTATTAATTGGTTTGGGAACTACTCATAATAGACCTCAAACCCTTCAAAATACGTAAGTTTTCAATATGATGTTGCTGGAAGGGAAATTAAAGGTGGCAGGTGATTCAGTTGTCTGTCAGTGATGATTTAGGTCAGAGGAGGGTGAATGTCATCCACAGTCATGTTGAGCCTTATTTTATACAGTAACTGTGAACTGGAATGAGAATAGTGGGGTGGGAGATTCCCTCTGTACACAGAAGATTTGAACTTGATATTGGAATGTTACCTTTGCTCCCTGAATGTGGGTTTGTGAAAGAATGATAGAAACCTGAGTAGAGAGAAGAGCCTTTAAAATCATATGACAGAAAATCAAAAAGGTCAATTATTAAATTTATTAAAGTCAACCCAACAGGTGTCTTTTTCTCTCCCCCCCAATTTACTCACCTCTGTGTTATCTTAGAAGGAAAGAAATTGCAAGTTTTAGGTGGGCAACAGCAGAAAAAAGTATAGCAAGAAAAAAAGGCTTCAAACTAAATTAGAATCCATGGTCTGCATCTTTAATGAAGAATGAACAGTGCCAATCAGAGATAACAAAGAAGGTTGAATCTTAAGCTATTGTTTGAAGTGGTGGATCTCTGAAATAAAAAATTCAGCACAATGTAAATCATGAGGTTCAGTACAGGAGCATCTGAATCTGATTTGCATGAGAAATAAATTTAGGTGGTCTTGCCTTAAAAGCTATCCAGCCTTCATTATTAAGAGCTACAAGGAAATGATTGCTGTTAAAATAATCTTTGTTCAAAATAGAAATTTTTTAATAATTTAGGAATTAAAATTATTTTTCTTTATAACAAAGTATACCAACAGGATAAATCTGATGTCAAATAAGCCTATTATACCATTTAAACTAAACAGCCCTTTTTACTTGTATTAGATCTCTCGGGCACATCAGTTACATGTTGATATATGCCCTTGGAAACCTGAAAATGCTATATTAGTTGGGATAAATTTGATCTGAACTAGATAGTGTCTGTTAATTTGGTATTATGTACAAATGCTTTCTCATCAGCAAATGTTTCATATTCATATAAGGTTTCACCAGAAGAGAGAGACTGGTAGAAGTTGTGCCCAATGGAGTACTTAAGTTCCTTCTTCTCTATTCTACTTGTTTCCAAATGCAAAATGAGGTTAGAAACAATGTGCATAAATTATATTCTGATTGTAGCTTGAAACTCCATTTTGTGTTTCAGTTTAGTAAGTCTCAAATACTAATAAGCTTGGGTGTTTTTCTTGTAGTATAGGTCTAAATTACTCTGTCACATTTTTGTATTTTTTATAGTTTCCAGTATTTTTTCCAAATCAAAGGTATTGTAATTTTTTTTCAACTCCTGATAGTTAAGAAATTCTGTAATTGTAAGGACTTTCAAATTGGGTTTTGTACTAAGGGGAAAAGCTAAAGCAAGTAAATTCATCCTAAATTCATGTAAGGATTCCAAAAGGTCAGAAACTGTCCCTCTGTACAGAGAGAATACACCCTTTGCTCACAAAGTGTATCTAGCCTTTGAACCAGGTATGACAGATTATTAACAGGAGAGAGCAAGACTATTCAGTTAATTATGCTTGGAATAAAGCAAATAGTTAATGTGTACTTAGACATAAAATTAGTGCAGCCAGAGTTTTATGACACTAATGTTACAAATTAAAAGTCCCCCCTTTTCATTTGCTCCTTGGAGTGAAGAAATGTTAAATGTTGGATTTCTTGACCCACTATCTCAGCCCTGTGATGTGAGCTCCTCACACACAGCCCAGTATGATACAGGACATTTTCTTCACCTTAAAACAGATTATTCTCTTGTCTCCTCTACTTGTTTGCTTGGGGGCATTGTTGAACTGGAGTCTTTTACATTCTGTAAAAGTGATTTGCCAATAAAGGCAAATTCTGAATGGGCACCTCTGCACCTCACAGAGTCACCTACTGCTGCCGCCTGTAGCCTTTTCTTTCTTGTGCAGGTTGTCATAGGGAGCAGCTGGGGCTGCCTGCCTGCCTAACTATGCTGGGATGGAACTGCTGAGCTTTGACTACAGTATATTTCTTTTAAATACATACATCTAGACAAACATTCTGCTTAGATGTTTGCTACTCATCTATACCACTGTTTCATTTTCTTGTAATGACCGTTTGCTGCTTCTGTGTGCCTTTTTAAATTCAGTTTGTGTGCTGCAAAATTCTGAGGCAGGTGCACAAATGTCATCCTGGTACTTTTCTTCTGTACAAATTGCATTTCTGGTTTTTATGCACTGTGGTAGAAATGTCTGCTGTAAGCACAGAGGTACCTAACTTTATAAAGGGAACAAGAATCACAATTGTAATACTGATACTTTGTATTTGCATAGATTTGAAACAATTTTTTAAAGTATTTTAAAATTATCACATCTCTTTTTCCAGTAAGGAAAATAAGGCATTGGAGAGACTGTAGGAATGGTCTAAAAGCCAACAGGAATCTGCTGTTCCAAAGGACTGAAAGAGTTAAGGCTCAAGAGCTTGGATTATATAAATTTTCATAGCTCTGCTGAAGTCATCTGTGTCCATTTCTACTGACTAAAAAGATAATATTGAGCTCCAGAGTATTGATGCAAGCTCCAGTTCCCTGTAACGTTAACTACAATATTAACTATAATACAGTCTTCTCACACTCTATCTGCAAAATCATTAGCTTCAAAACTTCTCTCAGTTTGTTGTTGTTGTGTTTCTGGTGGTTTTTTTCCTATAAGTAAGGACTTCTGGTATTGGAAAGAGGAAGTTAAGCGTTGCATTAGGCCTCCCAAAAAGTGATTGGGCCTGAAACTTTTGTTTAAATGATGAAGCAAAGAACAAAGTGCAAAGTTTCCCATATCCCATTTTCCTCTCCAGACGTGCTCTAATGTAGAGTGGCTATGCTGGACCCATATTTTGTTTTGGAGCAGATGCAGTTATATAATTGTAATTTCATTCCAGTATGGTCCCATCAAGTCCACTATAGACAATATAAGTAAATGTTTACATGCAGGTATGACTGTAAGTTGGTTTGGGGGAGGAGAGACTCCACAGACTTGGAATTTGTAAATAGGTATAATGAGCTCAGTTGCAGCTCATCCACCCTCAGCATCTCTTAGAAAGAATGCCTAGTTTTACATATTTCACATATGCTGTGCAAGTAAAGAGTCTCCACTTTGCAAAACATCTAGGAAGAAAAATCCTTTAGTGCTGTAGCTGTGAGATGAAGACTTTTCTGGAATCCATACAAATGAATGACATCTGTCCATGGATTTCTGTGCTAGAAGATTGGAAAAGCTGTCACTGTTTTCCTGCTTGGCTGGTACTTTTCTATTATTGCCACTGCTTCTTAGTGTCACTACTTTGCCTGGGATGTGGCATCATCTCTCCCAGCTTTGTAGTGCTGAGGCTCAGAAGAGGGGAAGTTGGAATAGTTCAGGATTATATTATGTCTGTGCTAATCCTTTTGTCACAAGTCTGTGCTCAGCCACAGTCAACTTCCTGCTTTGACACCTCTTACCCAGTTGGTTACTTGCCTTCTACTTTGTAGCATTTTCCTAACAGTTATTGCTTTCTGAATGGTGTAATAAATTATAATGTCTTTCAGTTGCCAGTACTCCTACAGCAGATGATGCAGAGAGGTGAGCTCACCTTTCCTGGGCACCCTTCAGAGAACCATATGTATAATTTCTTTCAGGAAGAAGAGTTTACTGAAAAATGTGTCTGGGCTTTTTACTTGCTAGAAAACTTTCCATCTGCTATGTGAAATGAGTTTTGTTACACCTGTCTCTCAAACAGCCAAATGCAGCAGTTGGGAACTCTCGGCGGTCAACCTTCGAGTGAAAATTCTCTTTCAGCTGCTCTCAAGTCTGTCTTGCTGAAGTTCAGGCTTTATTTAAGGATCTCTGACTCTACATCTCAGGCCTCTTTACTCTCTGATAGCTTTTAGCTGCCCTTTCTCAGTAATAAGGAGCTGCTCAAGTGGTTTCTCTCTTTTTAATATTTTATTAACAACCAGTGAGCCTGACTTCACCTGACCTTTCTGCTGCTTGTTTTTGTTTATCTGCCAAACATCAGCCCAACTCCCTCAGTGAGTCCTGGATCTGTTTTTGAGGAATCCTGGAAAGAGCTACTTGGGGGATAACTTTCTTTTTTGGATGCTTTCCCTGGAGCTTCTCTTATCTCAAGTCTTCAGAGGAATGCCTCAATACAGGCAAAAAACCTTGAAGTTACAAGTTACAGCTAGTGCATTTTGCCTTAATTCTGTCCATGTGGTAGATATTTGGTCTGTCCTCATCAGCATCCTGCAGCCTATACCTGCTGAAATGTTTGAGGTTTCTTAAAACCACTCAGAAATGTCACTGCAATGAAGGACTGTCCCTCTGGGACCCGTGGGGTACATTGTTCCCCAAAAGATAGATTTTATAAAGCTTTGCAAGAACATGGAAGGGTTAAGCTGCAGGTCTCTCCTTTTGTCACTCAGCCTGATGCTGATCAGTTCTCTCTATGTAACTGCAAATTTAATTACTTCATAAGGCTTTGTTTTGACTCTGCTCTTTGCTCATCTATCCCAGTGACGTCAGCAGGGACTTGGCTGTGGGCTGCTGGGAGCACACAGTCCCACTCCTGTATCTGGGGCACTGACCATAAAGAATGGAAACAACCCTCTCACCTGCAGCAATTTGCTGACCTGATTTTACTTTCTGGAGGCAGGACTGGAAGTCAGTAATTGTAGCAGTCTCCAAACACTGCCCTGTGATGCAGCTGCCAGACCGGGCTCATTTTCACCCAGTGCCACTTGGTAATCGTTTGAGAATAAATCCATTAGAAGACCTTTTGGATGTAAGAATTATAATTTTGCAAAACAGCAATCACCACAAGCATTACCCTTTAGCTACTGACAGCAAAGTTCAAAAATCTCATCATGTGCTGGTTTCACAGCAGCTGATAAAGGTTAATAAAATGGAGGTTTAAAAGGCAGTGTTTTTAAATTTTTTATGCTCAGAAAGGGTGATTCTCTTATAATGGGTTGACTTATCCATACATTCCATTCACATTCAAACTGCATGACTCTCTCATCTCTTTTTGCATTACATGGAACTAAACTCCAGGCCTTGCTGCTGTTAGAGAGGAGATTGCACTTTCTGGAGTGAGCTGGTGCCTGGAAATAGCATTCCAAGATAAGATTTGTGCAGTGGCCTCTGGAGACTGGAACATCTGTTTCACTGAATTATTGATGTTAATTTATAATTGGGTGCTATAGAATATTTCTAATGGGAATTGTTAATGGATTGGAGAATTAAGGTTTTGTATTTTACCTTTATTATGCTCCCATGTCTCTGAACTTACTAATCTATGTTATAAGTCAAAGACATGTTGCAACAGGGAGGGTTTTACTCGAGTTTTTTAGAGTTCTTTGTTTTAAATTGGCCCTGCTCTGCAGTGTTATTACTAGTTATATGTCAGTTTGAGAAATGTGTGCCTTCTGTCCTGTTTCTCATTAGTAATGCATCACGAGACAGGTAGTATGCATTTTACAGGATGTTAATTTTACATGTTCCTCAGGTGTGTACTTTGGAACTATTCTATGCTCTTTATGTAAAAAGACAAATGTAAATATCTTGAATATGTGGTGCTACACTGAGTTTCAATGATTTAAGACAAAAATAATAAATTATCAAATTGGGCAGGTATTTAAAATCCAGTCCCTGTCTTTTTGGCTCTACTGTTGTTAGAGATGAGCTTGAAGTTCAAAGACAGTAATAACTGCCACTGGATACAACCAGTTCATAACTGGTTTCTTTTTTTACATAATAAGCTATACCTAAGCATCAAGGTGCTAATGAAATTTAGGAGAACAATACTGACATTCCAGAT
>WEIV01005211.1:164072-215435 GCA_013390005.1 Calyptomena viridis
AGAAGCAAAACTTCTTTTAAAAAATTTGGATATTTATCGTTGTGATTTATGTTTTCTTTGGGATAGTGGGTTTTTTTTGTAAAGAAGTGTTTGCTTCCTCTTTGGGAACACCCTGCTCTCCAAAACCAGCTTGTATTTAGTGAGTCCTTGGCCCTGATTAGAAGTATTTAAACATAGCCTCAATATTAAGCTGATATTTTATTTCTATTTTATTAGTTGTAAATAGTATTGGTCACAAAGCATCCCAGAATGTGGCTGAGCCCTGGGATTGTTTGGCCTGGAGGAGTCTCAGTGCAGCTCTTATAAATGTTGGTATTTATCTGAAGGGGATTGTAAGGCTGAAGGGCCCAGGTTCCCCTCAGAGGTGCCCAGTGACAGCACGAGGCAATGGGCACAAACTGAAGCACATGAAATTCTTTGTGAACATAAGAAAACACTTCTTTTTGCTGTGAGGGAAGTCAAACACTGGAATGGGTTGACAAGAGAGGCTTCAATTTCCTTCCTCGGGGACATTCTAAACCCGATGGCCGGGACAGCATCTTGCTGTGAGTGACTCTGCTGGAGAGGGACCAAATGGTCTCCAGAGGTGGCTTCCAGCACCATCCACTCTCTGATTCTTTGATGTGATTTACTGAACATCTTTCCTCTAACTGGACCAGAGCGTTGGCTCAGGGATGATGCCAAACTATGCGTTGAGGTGTCCAGCTCTGACAAAATCTTACTGGAAACCAGTGCAGAAGGCACAGATTGGAGCCTTCTGTTTCTATAAATTTCTTTTCAGTTTATTTTTGCATTGAAATAGACTTATGCTCTCTTCTCTAGTGCTTCCACCTAGTGAAATGACTTTTTGTCCCTGAAGACTTGTCTGCTTGGAAGGGATGTAAAAAAATTTACGGAAACCAAGATGAGTATTAAATACAGAAAGTCTCTGGAGGTGAGATATGCTGTGTATATCCTGCCACAGTCAAGTACAAAATTAACACTCAGGTGCCTAAATCAACTAATTAATCCATACTACATTAATTATGATAATGAAAAGCTAATCATAGCTTATTGGCCTAAAACCAGATGCAGGTGAATGAGAGAATTTTTCAAGGCTGGCTGGTGGCCCCAATACAATGTGCTCCAAATTCTGCTGGAGGTACCAAGCAGAACTGAGCAGTCACTGCAGGTAAAAACAAGTCCATTCAATTATTTTTTTGCCATTTTCAAAGGCAATGAGAAAATTGTCAGCCTTCTCTTGGTGACTAGCCAAAGGTTGTGTTAGTCTTCATGAAACATTTATGCAAGCTTTTGACCATTATCTTTTATGTGACATTTATGAGTTCCTCAAATATTCTTATAAATAAGTATCCTTATAAACACATTTCATAGAAACGGTATTGGACAATGCACATTTATCTGGAATATTTACAAATTTCAGACTCTGTTGAACCCCATGTTTACAGCTTTAGACAAGACTGACAATCTTTTAGTGATTAAGAGAGATTTCTATGTTGGTTTTGATTACTATGGCAGCAAAGCGTATCTGCAAGTGACAGAGTCAAATGTATCTCAGCCAGAACAGAAGGGATGTTAAATCTGGGATGCCCCTGTTGGTTTGCCTTTCCATCTTTCTGTTTATCTCAGCAAATTATAGTCCTGCAGAGACTAGTTTGGATCTAAAGCTTAACCTACATTCCCTTAACATCTGTTCCTAAGGAGTAAAAACATATGAATTTGTACATGCTGATTCATTTTCAAAGGGAAACACTTCCCATGAAAAATGTTCTCCACTAGGTTGCTGAAACAAACCAAACACCATCTGAGGGACAAAAATGAATATAATATAAACCAGGCTGAGATAAAAATGATAAAAAAGGAAGTAATAGAGGGATTTTCACAGTAATTTTTCTTTTCAAAGCCACTGGTAAACAAACACAACGGTAACCCAACGTAATGCATAAAACAAGAACAAAGGAAATTTTTGAAAATAAAACTCAAGTGGGAGAAACTGAGTTGATAAGCAGAGCACTGTCATGTGTCAATCAAAAATAACAAACCAGGAAGGGAATAATGGCAAAGTGTGAATTCTGAAAGTTAAAGCAGCTTGGTAGGAAAAGAGTATTGTCAGGGTGAAAAGAAATCAGCCTAAGGGCGTCTGAAAATCATCCTTGACATAAAAAAATTACAAATAATACTGACTTAGTTTATATAGACTTTATATATGAGTAGATAGGTTTATGAAGAAGCAAATTTGTCTAGAATAATAAAAATAAAAGCATCATCACAAATTTTTGTCTAAGGGTAATTTCAACTCTTGTACTGCAGGACATCTCAGAAATAACCCAGTGGTAGAGAATCTAGCTTAGAAATTAAGTAGGCACTGTAATAAATGCAGAAGCTGGATACTCTGAACAGTTGTGGGTTATATCTTTGTTGTCACTATAATGTAGAAGCAAATGGCAAATATTTGTGCTTTTACTTTTTTGAATTTTTGTCTGAAATCTTCTCACACTGGGGAGATCATCCTGCGTCATTGGGGAATAGGGGACTTGCTTTCTGTTTCAACTAGGAACGTGGTTTCTGTTTTTAAGAACTGCATTTTCCTTCACATCTGCTGCCTTTGTGTTTGAATTTCTGGTAGCTGGGAAGAGTTCTATCCTTATGTCGCAGCTGGAGTGAGAGACAATGTTCAAAGTTGCTTTCTTCCTTTTGAATATGAAAATTATCTCCATCCCAAGTAGGGGGTAGAAACCAGGCTGCAGAATGGGTTGTGTTACTGTTTCTGTAAGGACCACTTTAAGGGCCTCCAGCTGGAATGTGGCAGTGTTAACTATTGCAGGGACACCACAAGTGCCATACGTTCATAGACATGTGGATAATGTGCATGTGGTACCCAGGACATCCATTAATACATGTTACTTCTAAGTTTTCCAAGACATTGGGAAGGAAAATATTAATGCCAGAGGAAAAAATACTGGGTGGAAGGAGATTGGAGATTACCAAGAAAATATAGTAATAAATTTAATGGAGCAGGAGAAAAGAGAATGGCCTGATGATTTAAATTTATTTTACTGTGAGGCATTAGTTCATAACATACTCTTCTTATCCACTGGATTTTCCAGACGTGAAAATGAATGCATTTAAAAGTAGAATATATTTCCTGAAAGTAGGTACAAGTAGGCACAAATCTGCCTTGAACAGCTGGTTTGAATTCAGGTGGGTTTTTTAGAAATTTTCAATAACTGGCTGCAATAAGCCTTAAGCAGGCTGGTCTGCACACAGACAAAATGGAAAACCTGGCATTCTTTCCAAAATTTGGTTTGGTTTCAGGTTGCTGAAGGTGCATAACTAAGACCCCAAATTATATATGTACCTGTCCAGGGAGGTACTGTCTGGGTCTACTCAGACAGCAAGATTTTTTGCCTACTGGAGAATTTCCATTTCTTAAGGGCAACTAATGGTTCTGGCAATGCATCTGACCTGCCTTGGAGGCTGACAAAGACAGAACTGAAATATTTGCTGTTAGCAGCCAGAGACATTATCTTAATTCAAGTGAATTTCTCTTTGGCTTCCTAGTGATTTCCAGTCAATATTCTTATTGGCAAGTTGGTTTTTTTGCTGTATATGTATTTAATACTTCACCTTGTTTATAGAGGTATTTTTCGATGCCTTTTGATAAAGTTCAACTATTTCTTGAATACATGTAGTTCCTCTTAAATTCTTACTTCTATAATAAAATGAAAGTTTTATTAGAGAGCAAAGTCTTCATTCTTTTACATAACCTTGAGCAAATCTGTAGGACAGTTTCTTTCCTAGTGAAATGAGAATATAATCCCTTTCTGGAAGTAATTCAGGCTTTCAGAAAGGGACACCACATGAGAAACAGGCATAGTTGTCAGAGTTCGTGTAAGAGAAGATGTCACCTCTGTGAACCCCTGTGCAGCATCAGGACAGTTTACTTATGTCATTCATTTCTCTAATATGTAAATGTGGTTCTGTTGGCTGGACCTCCCTCAAATAATTGTTATGCGTATCATAAATAGAACTGGAAACTCCTTGTTGGTATGTTTTTCTGATCAGATAAACTTACTAACAAATGGAGTTGAACATTGTTGATACTTTGTGGCATTTGATTTCCCATCTTCTCTTCCCTCACCATTCTGTTTTCTCTTTCATTCATTTTGTTTGAGCAAGTGAATACAGCCTTACTATGAGAAGCATTTCTTCTCTAGCAGGCACAGAAGATAGTATAATTTTTCACTCTTTTGTAGGTACTAAACATATCTGTGGAATTTAAATTTTTTTTTCAGTGTCCCTTTCTTCCTTTACAATTGTACCTAGTTATTTCTTTTCTCTAAACTGTACTGTTCCTTTTTTTCTATGTAACAGGAATATCCTGATTTTGCATGTTAATTTAGTGTGACATTTAGTTATTGCTGTAATACAACACTGAAAACTCAGATATTATATGTATTTGTACCTAGTGTGACACTATATTGGATGTCCAGTGAATTTATCCTAGTAGCTGAAAGCAGTGTAGCTCTTTGTCAAGCCTCTGTCTACTTCAATAAAAGAAATAATGAACAGGAAGATTCCTTCATTGGCTGGGAATTTATTTCTGTTGATAGAACTGCTTTTACAGTGAAATTAATGGAATATTAAAGGTTTCTCCAACTTTGTGGTATATCAGTTGAATGAGCTGGTACATCTTTATTAAGTGCATTTTGATATTTTTCAAGCCATTTAATGCCCTAGTTCAAAGAAGTTAGGATGCCTTTTTCTTACAGGAAGTGAGAAAAATAATATAATTTTACAATGAGTTATTTTAGGGTCAGCTTGTTGAAAACTGAATGAACTGGCAGTTGCAGTTCCCAACAGATGGCAGATAAAGTGACTAATATTGGAAGATTTGCTTTAAGGATTCTGTTCATGTTTCCACTGTTTTGCAGATGTTTTGTGAAACAACCTAAAGCTTCATTTAAAACAACAGTATCAATCAAAATATCAAAGTTCTGATATTTTTGACTATGCTGACTGAAATAGCACCTTGTTTGGGTGACAAATAATAACAACAAAACCCGAAACATTCCCTATATTCATCTTCACCAGACTCTCTTACCTCTGCTGTGTCCCAGGTTTGTTCTGGCTCCTGGTCCTGTTCTCCTGTGCTTTCTTACCGAGTGACTAATTGGTCTCTGTTGCAATATCTTGCTTTTCCCTCATATTCTTATTGCTGACTTCCTCTCCCACATCTTTTAATGGGATATTTTTTGTCACCAGAAGTCTAATCCAGCAAATGTGAGGAATCCCCCCATTACAAGTATTTCCCTCTCCTCTTTTTTACTGCATGTCCAGTGTTACCAGTTTACCCTGTTAGGAGTAGTTACTGATTCCTTCCTTCTCATCTCTGTTATGTGCAACTGTGTTGACCCTCAATTCCTTTATACTTTTCTTCTTGTCTTAGGAAACTCTTCTCTGTTGCCCATTCTTGTTAAGATCTTATCCTTAAATTTGTTAGAAAGTGTGCTTTATTACAAATAAAGGAGAAACAGCAATACAGTGTTACAGTCTAGGCTGCATGGTCTCTCGACAGCTAATTACACAGGCAATCCAGTCCTTCCACCTCTCATTCTACTTTCCTACCAATGCCTCAATGTCTTGTCCATGCCTTTCAGACCTTATCTTTATGCTTCTATTTTACCATTTCCCTGTTAAAATTATTGAAACCTCTTTGTGCATACATTCCCTTTAATTCTTAATTAAATTTACTATTGTTTACCAATTAAGCTGACACAAGTAGGCAAAACTTCTCCATTTTGGACAGAAATGTTGCCTTTACTTGGAAGTTCTTTTTGGTTCATTGTTATGAAGCTGAAGGTAACTGTTTATTACTAAGAGTGAGTTTTTGTAGCTAAAACAAGTAGTCTGCTACTGTCTGACAACCTCCAAAACTGTAATATTTTCAAAGTACACAGGGAGGCTCTGCGTTTTGGCAGTTCCTGCTACTTACGTATTATGGACTATTAAAAAATAAGCCAAGTAAATTTCCTCTCAATATAACTTCTTGCAAATGTTCAATGGTTCTTGCATTATAACAATAAAGCCACAATATTCACTTAGGTTTAATGATGTATAATACGAGGCTATTTTGTGTTTACTCAAAACAAAATTCCTCACTGCACAGAGAATATGTGGGAATTCATGTAACTTCACTGCTTTCCCAGCTAGATAAAAGTGACATCTGTGAAAACTCTACATGAAGTGAAGAGTTTTTGAGATTTGAATAAGACTGAGAAATGTAAATGAAGGAGAATGAAAAGCAGCTCAGATGAAAAGTGGTGAAAGAAGAGAAAGCAAAGTGAGAGAGTATAAAAAGGAAAAAAAGCAAAACCAGATGTTATTGAGACCAGGAAAGAGGAAGAAGGGAGCTCATGAGAAGTTCATTTAGGATTAACTGCAGAAATTATTAAAAGTTGGAGTATGATTTTTGCAGCATGTGTTAATATGATAAATAGAGATTTATAAGATATTAACAGCTAATATCCTCAGTGAAAGCAGTCAGGGTAAACTGAGAGTTTACACTGGGATTTCTTAGAAGAGAGTATGGTTCTAAAGCAAGGATGGACACTTCTTATCCTTTGGGAAATAAGCAGAAAAACAACTGGTGAAGATAATTGAGACAAAAGTGATGTTGGTTTGCTTTGTTCTTTCTAAACAATGGTTTAAACAGTTAACCATGGAGGACTTGAAAGGTTAGAGAGAGTCTTCTGAATGGCCAATGCCAGAGGAAGCACTGGAATGGGAACACAAATCAATGGTTGAAGTGGGTAAATTCTGAAATATTGTTTGAACTTTGTGAACTAGAAGCAAAGTTTTCACAAATCCAAGGAACCTGAAATGCATTTTTTGACTAAACAGTTCATTCTACTAAAAGTCTGGAGAGAAGGGACCAAGGTAGAACTCTCAGAACTGTTATAGATGAAAGTAACTTAAACTCTGCAGCACATAATTGTGTTGTGTGGGTGAATGTCTGAAACTGAAGTTTTGACAATTTCAAGCAGATTCTTGCTATGTGCTCACTGCAATTGGTGAAAGCTCTGGGTAGGGATGGATAACACCTGGACTGAAACCAAAAATGCCATGTCCTGAAACATTCAGGCAGTAGAGATGTGACACAAAACTGGAAGCTGATCCCTTGTTGTGCTTCTGTGTATAGTCTAGTTAGGACATTCGGGGGCTTGGAGGTTGGGAAAGAAGGTGGTAAAGCTCTTGGAAGTGGGGGAGGATCCTGGAGGTCTGAGGTATTTGTGGAGATGAATGCTGGAGGATGTCCAGGGACCTTGGCTGGCAGCTGCCAGCAGTGGCACATCACAAACCAACAGGGTTCAGTCTTCCTGGACAAGCTCCAACCTCCTTTTGGGGAAGGGACATGAAGGTCTGGAGACTGTAGCACTGGGGAGGAGCAAGTGAGAGGGTGGGGAAAGTCAGATGAGGTCTGATCTCACATGTTCAAAACAACTCTGCCATCCAGATCCACTACAGGATTTTACATTTCCCTGGTAGAATTACAAGTCTGGCAACTTCCTGTTCCTAATATTTAAAATGTTATGTGACTATATCACTTTTGTTTCCTAATAATAAATAAGAAACCAAAAGAGCAAATGTTTTCGAAACATGGATGTCCTGAAATATACTGGCCCAGACACTCTGAACCATATTGGACTGTGAAACACAGTAATTAATAACAGAAAACCCAGGGCAAAGTCTTAATATGGACTGACATTTTTAATTTTGTTTTTGTTATGTTGTTGGTTTTTGTTTTGTTTTTCAATTAAGCTCTATAGATGTGAATTTGAAAGGGCTGTGAAATAGCAGAGAATTGCTGGTGAAAACATATGAAGAATTTAAATGGAGAAACAAGCAATTGAATATAACTCTTCTGGTAGTAGGGGAAAAGTTGCTTGTAGTTCATCTCTTTGTGTTTGATAGGTCATGGCACCCAGGAGAAGTTTTTGCTTCAGAGTATCTGTGGGTGGAATCATGTGGTTTAGAATGGAAGAAATTAATGTTCCTCTATCAAAGTTATTCTTTCAGTTCTGGAGAATTCAAGGTCGGTTTTGGAAAAATATAAACAGGGCAACAAAAGCTCAACCAAAGTCTGAGATTTATGCCACAAAAATGTTTTCTGTGAGAGCAAGTGATAAACAAGAGGGAAAGGAAGACTTTGTGCTGTTCTTATGAGTCACTACTGGGGGGATTGAGTAGTTAATGAAATAATCGTGAAGTTTAATCAATAAATATTGTTAGTCATTATATCAAGAAAATACATTTTCTTTGGTGGTTAACAATTTATATATGAATCTGATCTTTTCTCACTGCTGCTACTTTTTGAGCTTTGTAGCATGCAAGAAGGAGAAAATGGTTGAACAACATACTTGAGATGCTGCATTAATATGTGGATATGGTAGGCATTTGAAATAGATTAATGAGGAATGGACTGTGTACAAAGAACATTTTGTAAAGGGGTTTATGTTTAGATTTGACCTTGTCTGTCTTTGTTCCTTGGGAGTATAACACCCAGAAGGGTTTGAGCAATGACTACAAATGCTGCTGCTGTCTTGTTCTTGCTGCCTGAGATTTGTTGTTAATGGCCTGACTCATTAGAACCCACTCCTACAAAGATGGACTCAGAAAGTCTGTAAAATAAAATAGGCTGCCAACAGCTACCCTGGTGTAAAAACATCAAAATACTAAGTACCAAATTGCAGCTACAGTTTGTTTTACCCACCTGTCTCTGTATTTTCCCAAGATCTCTTAAAGCTGATTTTGGAACGTACTGAAGTAATCTGAATTAAAATGCTTACATCAAAGGATCTCTCTTATTTCTCACAAATTGACATTGCAGGGATTACAGAGCTTTATATTTAATAATAACTGAACTGTGCTTTCCTAGATCTTCCTTTTCTCTATTTTGTATTAAAAAGAGGATATTTCATGTATCATGTAACATTATCTATTCTATAAAGTATGTTTTGTTGAAAATTACCTTAATGTTGTGTTGTCATTCCTGTGGTGTGTAGATTTCTTTTTTTTTTCCACAAGACTTGAATTAACAGAAAATGCAATGCAAATTAAGAAAAAAGAGGATTCTTCTATTCTCAGTATATTAAATGGTCACATAAGTACTTTGGTGTTCATTCCTCTGCACTAATAACTGATGTATAGTCTACTTTACTGACCTGAGAATCCAAGTCTTTCATATTCCTGTAAATAATCAGTTTGCCTTTTCACCAAGTATTTCTTCCCAACACATAGGATATTTTGCAGAGTGCTGAAATTTTTCCAGTAAGTTGATATTAAGTTTTTCAGAGCTTTCCTAATCCTTGTTCTTTGAGGCCTTTGCATTATATTATTTATTTGCAAAACTATTTACAGTAGCACATTATACTGTCACTATAAGTACATTTAAATAATTGCAGTACAAGGGCTACCCTGAATGTACATTTAGGAGCAAGAGAGGTACAAATAAAACAGCAGTACCAGGTGATTACCATAAAAAATAGTTTGCAGTATTTGCAAAAGCCAGCACTGCTAAAATATTGATTCAAGGAGAGGGAAATCCCGTGGCAAAGCCTTTACAGGAACCATGAATAATGGAACAAAACAACCTGGAGAAAATATGGATCATTAGTGTCCTAAACAAGGAACTGAAGTGTCTGTTTGCCTTTAGAAGCTGTATGGTTACAGGTGAAACATCCTATCAATGGTTATCACTAAGAAAGAAAGGTTATCAGGTTATTAAGGAGGAAAAGATTATGTGCTCTGTCAAAACAGTGGAAAAGAATAGAAAATAGAGAAAGAAACAATAGAGCTGTGTGGCTGGATATACATGTTGCTCTAATGATTTTATTTTTTTTTTAATTTAAAATAAAAAGTTTTTGTGATGGGATAAACTTCGAACTAGTCAAATAAGAAGTCAGGAGAACAATCTATTCATATAATCCAGTATTCAAAGAAAGAAAGAAAACAGTGTGGTAGCTGTGAGTTGAGTGAGGTGGAAAGTTTTAAGTATAAGGAAAGCAAATTTATCTTTAAGAGTTAGATATAATAATCCCTTGCAAAAGGAGTGTGTTGAGAATTGTAAAGAAAATCAAACTTGTAAATAATAACTGGGAGTTTGTTCGGGATGACTCCAGTATCTTTGTTTGCTAATGTTGGGGAGCCATTACATGTAAAGCAAGTTGCATTTGTATGAAAAAAGAGAGAGGCAGCATCCTTGGGAAACTAACAATTGGATCCATTGTTATGCTCGAGACAGAACTGAGAGTGACAGTCACAGACATATCTTGCTTTTACTATTTCAGGCACGATATGAGCTGTCAGCTGCAGGCAACTGTACCACCAAGTGATCCATGGCTTTTTGCCTTCCCTTAATAGTTTCTAATGTGTGTATATTTGTGTGTAAATTCTGGTCTTCATCAGCTGGAGCAACTGAACAGTAATAGTGGCCAGCAGGAAAGTAATTCTCAGATATATTTTGAAAAATTATTATGAATTTTAGAACTGCCAAAAATCCATATGCTACTAACTGAGCAGAGATTCAATTAAAATGTTTGCTAGAGCAAAAATGTCAAATAAATAATTAGCTATTATGATATATATAACAAGTTTAACTATTTTACAGTGGTGTTGTTTTTCTGTGAAAAAATTAAAAATGAGAAGAACATTGACTAAATAGTGTAAATACTTATCACCTATTTTTTCTGTTTAAATCATTATTGGAATGTAGAACCAGTTTATATATTTCAAAACTCAAATCTCTCAAAGATCTTATAAATATGTATAACGTTCAATTCACCATAATCTGTGCTGACTTTTTAAAAGCATTTTCAACAGTCGTATAGATCAGTGAAAACATTTGAAAGCAAAATATACGTTGGTTACTCTGCCATTGTTTATGTCTAACCTAAAACAGGTTAAAAAATATTTCTATGGGAAAATTTTCCCACTTCCATATTGAAAGTAAAAGCAGTTTATTCTTTTTTTTGTTTTGGATTTTGTTTGGTGACAGATAACAGAAACCCGCATTTGTCTTCTAAATGCATAAGATTTCATGAGAGTTTACTGCAAATTAATGAAAATCTGTTCATATAACACTATTTGTTAAAAAATGGAGATGTTGGGTCCTTTTTTCTTCATTATTTAATGAGAACAAGTAAAAACAGAGAAGTGCTGATTAACCACAAGATTAGTGTTTAAAAGGGGTAAAAGACCCATAAGGTCTCTGTTTCTGACCAGATGAAGAATGTGGTAGTAAATGCTAGATAACTGTGGGAAGGATGATGTACCATTTGCAAGTGCTTTGCAGTAGAATGAAAGGAATTGGCTGTGTAGTATATAAAAAAATAGCATTTGATCGATTTAACTGTACTATGTTTCCCAAAGCTTGCAAATTGGGAGATTTTACATTGCAAACTCAAGAAGGGAGTCAGCACAGCATTGTTCAGCCTTTAAGGATAATCTGTCACATGAATCAGGAAAGCCCTTCAGCACATAATGTTGCCATTTTTCCTTTTGACAGTACCAAAGCAGCTTATGAATTTCCCTGACCATCTTCTTAATCCTTCCCTGAAATCATTAACTGTCTGTAACATCACAGTGTGGTGCCTTAGAACAGAATATGTAGAAAAATATATAAGCTCATAATCTTGACAGAGACTCAGGAAAAATAATTTTGATCCATGCAGAGTTTCTTCATGGAAGTTTTTTTTTTAATTAATTTGTTTTTTTTTGTGATGGATATATCATAAGTAAACAAAACAGGAATACATACTTCCAAAAATCCCATCTTGCATTCACAATAAACAGGTTTACAGTAGACATAGGATGTGAGTAAATTTCGCCCCAAATATAGGTTAAAACCCCCTATTGTTTATACAAAACATTTTTTATTATATTTAATCCAAAAGAATATTTTCGTATGGTTTTATACATGGATAATTCTTTTTTAGAACTTCAGGCATTGCAGGGCAGAGAGATCTTGAAAACCATCCCAAATCCAAGTGTTTAAACACTGAGATTTTTTTCCCTCAGATATCTATGGGATTTCGCTATATAAAATCCTTTAGTATTGATAGTAATTGGAGGCTGTGTAGCTGAATCTCTTAATTATCTTTAACTTAATTTTGACAGGGAATCATAGAATATCCAGAATTGGAAGGGACTCTATTCTCCCCTCTTCTGATGCAAATAATTACTTGGGAAAAAAGAAGTAATAAACAGTAGATAATATCCTCTCTATACTGGTGAGTGCAGCAGGTGGTAGTATATTTTCATAATGGCCTATTCAGATTTCATATCCATAAACAAATCTTTAAATTACCAAACAAAAGCTAATTTCATAACTTAAATATGAAGGTTATTAACACCCACATTCAAAAGTGAATTAGGTAGGGATCACTTTTCTTTACTTCTCTTAAAAACAACATTGTTGCAAACATTATGCAACAAAAAGGAAAAAAAGAAAAAAATATAAGCAAAATACATACTGTTACTATGGTTATCACAATTTTAATGGAACCATTTGAAGGATATTTATCCTTGACATTTTGAAAGTGAAGTTCAGTCAATTGTGCAGAAGAGAATACAAATGTATGCATTCATCCTGACTTAAAAGAATAATCTTCTGCTTCACTTTTTTTTTTTTAAACTATGCATAGGCATGAATTCAAATCCTGTGTTTTTCAAGAATTTATTTACCCATCCATGCTACTTTTCAAAATAAACATGAAATTTATCATCAGAAAAAGCTATTTCGTTGCCCAAGTTTGTATTGCTGATAATGACAAAGAGAGAAGGAAAGAAAAAAAAAACCCACAGAACTCTAAAGAAAACAATTTTTCTATCTCTGCTTTTCATTTAATACTGCTTTAATAGGACATAAGTTTTACAAAATGGGTTGTTTTTTACTGGCGATAAATCATCTTGAAGGTTCACAACCACTTAGCACATCCAAACTGCTATTAAGCTTCGTTCAATGCATCTGCAACCAAGAGCATCTGTATTTCATAAATGTTGTTTACAGACTCTTCTATGAGAGCTCCCTGTTGAAAAACAATATGTGCTGATGCAGGCAGGTGTTGCAGTATCAAATACTTCATTTATCAGAAGTCACACTCAATTTCTGCAGACCTGGAGAGCCTCTGTAGTAATTATTGCAATTGCTATATCAAAGTAGTAGTGATTGTAATAATTTAATACATCACAGCACTGTGTGAAACTTAATGTGTGTTGTTGGGTCTGTGTGGCAAGGTTTTGTTAGCAGAAAGGGGCTCCAGGAGTGGCTTCTATGAGAAGCTGCCAGAAGCTTCCCTCATGTCTGACAAATCCAGCCAGCTCCAGGATGGACCAAGGCTGAGCCCATCAGCGATGCTGGGATAATGCATTTAGGAAGGAGGAACTGTGTAATAGCAATTGCAGCCAGAGAAGAGAGGAGTGAGAATGTGTGAGATAAGAAGCTCTGCAGACCCCCAGGTCAGTGCAGAAGGAGGGGCAGGAGGTGCTGCAGGCACCAGAGCAGACATTCCCCTGCAGCCCATGGTGAGGCAGCTGTGCCCCTGCAGCCCGTGGGGTCCACTGGGGAGCACATAATCCATCCACCTGCAGCCCCTGGAGGATCGCACTCTGGAGCAGGAGGATGCTCAAAGGGGGCTGTGATTCCAGAGGAATCTCTCAATGAAGTAGGCTCCTGGCAGGACCTGTGGGCTCCTGGAGGTAGAAGTGCAGTCTGGAGCAGGTTTGCTGGCAGGACTTGTAGCCCCATGGGGGAGCAGCCTGTTCCTGAAGGACTGCAGCCCTCAGTGAACGAAGTGTGTGAAGAACTGCAGCCTGTGGGAATGACTCACATTGGAGAAGTTGATGAAAGACTGTCTCCCATTAGAGGGATCTCATGCTGTACCTCGGGAAGAGTGTGAGGAGTCCTCCCATTGTGGACAGAGGAGCAGCAGAAGCAAAGTGTGATGAGCTGACCACAACCCCTATTCTCTGTCCCCTGAGGGAGAGGAGGGAGAGAAGTTTGGAAGTGAAATTCAGCCTGGGAAGGAGGGAGGGCTGAGGGAGTGGTGTATTAAGGTTTGTTTTCATTTCTTATTATCCTACTCTGATTAGATCGGTAATAAATTAAATTAATTTTTTTCCCAAGTTGATTCTCGTTACAGTAGTTGGTGATTGCTCTCCCTGACCTTNGTAGAAGTGCAGTCTGGAGCAGGTTTGCTGGCAGGACTTGTAGCCCCATGGGGGAGCAGCCTGTTCCTGAAGGACTGCAGCCCTCAGTGAACGAAGTGTGTGAAGAACTGCAGCCTGTGGGAATGACTCACATTGGAGAAGTTGATGAAAGACTGTCTCCCATTAGAGGGATCTCATGCTGTACCTCGGGAAGAGTGTGAGGAGTCCTCCCATTGTGGACAAAGGAGCAGCAGAAGCAAAGTGTGATGAGCTGACCACAACCCCTATTCTCTGTCCCCAGAGGGAGAGGAGGGAGAGAAAATCGGAAGTGAAATTCAGCCTGGGAAGGAGGGAGGGCTGAGGGAGTGGTGTATTAAGGTTTGTTTTCATTTCTTATTATCCTACTCTGATTAGATCGGTAATAAATTAAATTAATTTTTTTCCCAAGTTGATTCTCGTTACAGTAGTTGGTGATTGCTCTCCCTGACCTTATCTCAACCCTTGAGCCTTTTTTCATAATTTTCTCTCTGCTGTCCAGCTGAGGAGTGATAGAATGGCTTAGTGGGCATCTGGCATCCAGCCAGGGTCAACTCCTCATGGTGTGAGGAGAATAAAAATATGCACAGCAGGAAATTCTCATTGTCTGTGCAAGTAGGATACTTCTAGGATAATATTTGCTGTGTTAGTGGCGTGTTCAAGGAAAAAAGAGTAATTTTTGCTATGTTCATCATCATTTAGCATTGTCTACTAAAATTTAGATGTAGACTGATAAGACTGTGTATTTTTTACTCTCAGAGGATCCTGCTCTTAATGGATAACACTCTCAAAGCATTTTAATGATACTGCACACCTCCACTCTGAACTGGATCCTCCACAATGTAGTTTTCTTCGAAGATGAAACCCAATCTGGAATCATATTTCTCTGCCTTAATGGTAGAGTAGGACAAGAAGCCTGTCTCTTCTTGCAAGTATCTATCTGCAAATTCTGCCTCAGTTCTGCTCCATGTTTCCAACTCTTTCTTTTAAAATATCTATGTATATATTTGTGTAATTCTTCTGCCCAGGGGAGATACAGAAGGAATGGAAGCCAAATCCAAAGCTTCCATCTCTTGGACATCTATTTGATACGTTTGTTTTGAAATTTAAAACCAGTCAATTTTTTTTCTCCACTGTCGTGTTGGAAGACACTTCCAAACTCCATTTCTGTTAGAAACTGCTTTCCAGCACAGTTACTCCATGGTGAGTTCATTTGCCTTTTGTTCTAGTGCAAAGATTGCCCTTAAGCTTGAATAGACCTTTTTCTCCTTACTCCCTTTTCTGTCACACTTCAGTGAGTGATCACAGCTTCTCTTGAAGTTCATCCTGAACCAGCAAGTTGCTTGTCATGACTTTTTGCAGACAATGCATTTTCACTTTCAATCTACGAAGGACTATTTAATTCCTTCAGTTCCAAGCCTTCAAACACATGTAACTTCCCTGCCAGTGTTTTACAGTGGTCAGAGAATAGATCTGGGAGAAAAACTAGGGAGCTAATGACTGAGCTTGTTTTTTTCTTGAAATGCTGAAAGTCCCATCTCACAATTAACAAGAGTCACCATTACCCTGTAAAAATGGCTGGTTTTTGTGTTTTCAACCTGTGGGCCCCTTCACAAAGAAATGAAAACCAAAGCTCTAGCAGTGTTTACCACAAACTTCTTTTGCAGAAACTCATCCTCTGTCCCACAAATACCAGTGTGCCCCTGTGAAGGACAGGAATTGGGAAGGAGAAGGGATTCCAGAACACCTGCAGAAACTCCTGGTAAGATCTGCCCACAGTTAATTTAGTCTTTTTTCTCCTATCTTTGTCATGCCTCAGGCACCACGATGGGAAAAACTGATGTGCTGCTATGTGAGAAATGAAATTCTGGGTTTTCTTTCCCCAGTTGTCTTGTTTCCCTGTGTGCTGACCACATGTAAGAGTTCCAATGTCATGTTTTGTTCAGTATCAGTGAGGTGTCTGAAGTCAGCTAAGTGATCATATTTCTCCAAGTAGCTGTACAAGCAGTCGTATTAGGGCTATGTACAACTTCTGCTGCTTGAGGATTGCAGTGAATTTGGCATATACCAAAGGGTTTAAAGTTCTTAGAAGTTTGACTGATTTGATCCCTGAAAAGAAATGTAGTCTATATCTTTCAGAAAAACTTGTTGGCTGCTTAAATGTCTGTCATTAGCTTATTAATTATTGTATCCAGTAATAGGTTCTGCTGTGTTGAGGGAGATGCAGCCATGTGGTCTTTGTCTGCTTTGCTAAATGTTTCATTATTCTTCCCAGTTGGAGTTTTACTGTGCGTGTGTTTGTTTTCTGTACTGCATTATAAAAAGAATATACTGCTGTGGAGCTTTGGTAGCAAGTGGGCAGCACACTCACTTTATGTGTGAGTCATTTTTATCCAGACACTAAATGTGTGGACAACAGATTTAGACTGAATATATATTTAGACTGAATATATAATCTGTCCTTGTGGTAAGTTGCAGAAGGTGCATATGTCAATCTGTGTTAAACCAGCTACAAAATGAGTATTGCATTCATCTGTGCTCACCTGTGCCACATAACTCATCCAGTGTCTTGATGAGAGTTGAAAAATCCATGATTTCACTACTTGTGTGTAAGGACTGCCTGTGTGCTGGAAGGGGTGGAGATTTAGGTATGAGACTAGTTTTTCAAAGGCATTTGGAAGCAAAGGATTCAAGTAGACACTGAGATTTTCAAGAAAACCTGAAGAGGCTACATAAATAGCTTCCCCTGATTTCCTAAAAAACACAATGTGATCTTCACTAGTGTTTCTGAAGGCCCAGCATCATCTGTCTTTGTCTGAGGATACATAAATACTGCTTAAATACCATAAGAAGTATGTCTCATGGTAATTAATGTGGTAAATTCTACCCTGTCTCTGAAAATAACTGCCTATGACCTTGCTCTTCAATTATTGCAGAAGTTTCTTGAGTCAGAGAGACTTAAATAATGTTACTCAGTTTGTACTTTCAATGTCACAGATGTCTCCTGCTTCTCTTTAGGGCAACGTAAGTATCACATCTCTTCATTGCCGAAGCTAAGTAATATATGCAATATCCTATAGTAAATTTGCAAAGATCTGAGAAGTCCCTAACTTCCTCACATAGTACCACCATCATTCTTTTTTTTTTTTTGATGCAGTCCTGTATGGTCTTTGAGTGTATTTATCTTTCTTCAGGTTAGGGCCAGAACCCAGGTGCCTGTTTTGAACTCGGTCGAAGTGAGGCTCAGCTCAAGAGGGAAATATAATTTTGGGCAGCACTGCTAAGGATACACCTGGTGTTGGTATCTTGGGGTGCAGCTGCAGGGTGGGAACTGCTGACACTTTGCATAAGGAGCACCTGTGGAGTGGCCCAGGTGAGCAGACACTGAGACATGGCAGGAGCCGATGGCTCGGGTGGAAGAGCCCAGACTGTCAGAGTGCACAGACTGTGAGGGCACAAAAGCCCAGGACTGGGACTGCTGGACTCCTGACAGTGCACAACAGCCCTTCCATAAGGGAATAAAATCCCATAGATTGGGTTTCTCGGGTGCAGGTGATGGACCTCCCAGGGTACTCCACAGGCAGCAAAACCTTTCTGTTGTGGTATCAGTGTCTCTCCTTGGAGGAACCACCTTGAGCTGCTTTTGTATTACTGTGCTGTGAATAAATTAGTTTAAGAATGCAGAGGTCTGGGACTCAGCTGTGGGAAAGCTGGGGTTGAGCCAGTAAGGAAACTTGGTGTGAGTGTGGGGTGCTCAGGGAGCCAAGCTGGGACCCATTGGATCACTGGAGCTGCTGCTGGAAAGGGGCTTCGGTGCCAGCAGTGACAGTCTGGGGGGGTGGGAGTGTGACACCAGCAGTGGCTCCTGGATGGCAGACAGAAAAGTTTCTTTAACAGCATCATCATGTATGTACAGCATTCACATTGATCTCAGTTATTTCTAAACCTTTTGGTACTGTGCCAGAGTACTAGATGGAGAATCTTATCCTCCAGGTTTAATACAGAGTGTGGAAAGGCACTATCTGTTGCACATGAACTTTGCAATGTGTACACATTTCATCCAAAGACTCAAGGGAGCCAAAGTTTAAAGAAGTACTGTTTACACTACTTGTGGTTTCTGTTACTTACCTAGCAGGTGTAGAGAGCTGTGAATTTAAGGTTAGTAGTAAGTGTTGCCAATGTGAAAGAATATTTTGTAATTAAGAGTGTATACTATTATAACAGCCATGATTTGGGTATCATGCTTGGTATAATTACACGTATCAGAAAATCGGTGTAGCCAATGTTTTGCAGTCTATTTAAAAGAGGTATTTTTCATGAAATATAAATTACAACCAAATCACTCAAGATGAAAACTTGTTTCACAGGAACTCACACAAAAAATGAAATTCACTCTCAGATCTGTAGCTCCCTGATGGCTCATTGTATGTAGACATTATTACTACTAAAGGCCACAGTGACTGCTTTAGATCAAACTGTGTGGTGGAAATCGCCTCCTAGGCAGGTTGTGGTCCTGGTCTTAGAAACTGCAACATTTGGTAACTTTTTATCTGACTCCAGCCCGTATGTGGCAAAACAAATTGTATTTTCTCAGAAGCAAGAATTTCTGTGGTGATCATAACAGGCTGAGAAGATATGCCTTAAGACTTTCAATAGTGTTCTTAGATGAAAATAATTTCAGAAATCCCAGGAAATGAAGTACCCATTTGAAAGTTTTATAACTTCCTTTTATGTGTGTATAAAACTTCTAAATTGGTACCCACAAGGCCTCTATTTTATTTCAGCCTTTTTATGAAACCACACAATTTCTTATTAAAATGAAATCAAAGCTTGATTTTTTTTTTTTTTTATTCTAAATCATATCCACACTGGGTAAACTGACACAGTAAGTACTTGTGAATTTAAACCTTGACAAAAAATATTATTAGCATGTCATTTTGGCTGCTCACTGAGACCATCTTGCTAGAAGCAGACAGACAGGAGACAGAACAGAGAAAGAAGTTTGAGGGTTTCTGAGTAAATATAGCCTTTAATCTAGTATAGATTGCCCTAAATATTACATTAGAAGCATTAAGAACTTTAAAATAGTTTAGAATGCTGCAAGCCCTAGGCTTGAAATAAAGGCATACGATGTGAAACAGTTTGATATATGAATAATTTTTACTGCAGAGTCCAAGAAAGAGATGGTAATGTATGATGCCTTCAGTCATTCTCCAGTGCATTCATTTATTCTTATTGCTCCAAGGAAGCAAAGGTGAAAGAAAGCAGATATACAGCACAGGATGAGTATATGAGGAGCCCTGCCGTAGCAGAGGGTTTAAAATGCCACTGCAATGTGTTGGCTGTGCTGCCTGCACTGCAGCATCTCTTTGGATCACACTTCAACAAATACTTGTGCAGAGAGCTGGAGATTTACATTTCTACCTCAGGAAGACAGAGTGCAGGAAGCCTGTGACCCTTTTTATTAAAGGAGAAACTCACATGTATAATTCCTCAAAGTAAGAAATTCTCTGTTGGAGGGGGGCTACATTAAAAAGCACCTACTGTGTCAAGTATTAAATGTGTCATTCCCAGCTCTTGCTGAGGGTATTTGACATAACCTGGTGTGTATGAAAGCAGCTTTGAGCATCTTTGCATTCCTCTTTTCCTGGGCCAGGAAAGGATTCCAGCCTAAAATGCTGTTCCCTTATGGACAGGCTGCCAGCATCTTTAAGGGACTGTTAAAGCAGCAAGAAAAGGTAGTTTGGTCACTCTCCTGACATTCCTATTTCTTCTCAAGTTACAAGAGGCTGTTTCTGTGTGCAGTTAAGCACAGAAGCTTCTAGAGCAGGACCTTGGTTATGGGAGATTTTCCCAAATCTGTAAGAGTAAGAAGTAGGTGAATTGTGCAAGATTTTTACTCCTGGAGGAGAATGTCTCCTGATAGTTAAGAGAAATTTCCTCTAAGGTGAAAGTGAACTAAGTGGGAAAGAAGCCTATAGAACTTGAAGGGAAAACACATTACTCATTCTTTCTAATTTTCTGCAGTAACCTGGCTGTTTTTAATAAAAGTTTCTGAAACCATAATTCATTGTAAGTTGCTAGTCTTGGGAGACTGAGCCTGATTTCTCAAAGAGTGTGATTAATAATTCTACTTCTGTCTATTTATGATTTACCATGAGGTCAATCAAATGCCTTAGCTTTTTCTTTTAAGTGTGTTTATTATATGTTGTATTAAAGATGTACATTTGAAATCTCTTATAATCCTTATGTTTTAAATCTTTGGTATAATGTGTGGTTGGGCTCTTTTTCAAATGAAATTCCTTGCCAAACCCGGAAATGTTTTAATACTTTAAAATTAGCTAGTCCTGCTGTTAAAAATTCTGATCACATCAAATTTGGACACCTTATGAAATATGCAACAATAGGGCAATTGTACTTTGTGTCCTGGTGGCTGACCTTCCTTTGCTCATGTCTTTGTTAAACACAAATTAATTTCACCTGTAGGTAATAAAAGACCAGAAGTCCAACATAGGAAAATCTTTTTTTTTTTTTTTCTTGTGGAAAGGACTCAGCTGCAGAATGGATTTCTGTGCACAACAGCACAGTTTGCTGTCCATTAACATGTGATTTGGAACAGCATAGGAATTGCCCAGTTTGCCTTGAACAACAAAAGTCCTGAGTTTCTGAGTATTTCAGGAGATAATTTAGAAACTAGTTGTAGAGATCTTCTGGTGTCCTGTTTCATCATATTTCTCTCTTGTCAATTTGTTCTGATCATCTCTTTGCCTCCTGATTTGGCACTTCCATGACATGTTTGACTAAACTTTACCAGAATTCACCAGCTCCTGTTAAAATATTGGAACAGCCTTCTTAGCAATCTTTCAGCTACAAAGTGGCTTTAATTCAGACAAGTGTTTGGTGCAGTCATCTTATGTCTGCAGCTAATATGGCTCTAAAGTATTTAAATTTTTGTTTTGTGATGAAAGCAAAAAAATCTTGAGTGGAAATTATGTATCTTATAACACTTATGCTGATTACTGAGACGTAATTGTATGATTGGGGCATCTAGTTCAGAACCTTAAACTAAGTCAAATATGAAGCAAAGTAGGAACAACAAAACAGGCAGATACTTTAGTTCTGCAGAGTTCACAAAAAAATTACAGATTATATGTGTAACAATAATATTGGTCAATTTATAATAACTTATTTCTGAATACAGATGAAAAGGAGATAAAATAACAGAGCATAGTTGTTAATACATTGTTTGAATAATTCAGTACAATGATTTTAGTGTAGTTTTGGGATAAGATTTTCACTCTAACTTGTTTCAAAATAAGGAAAATAAGCAACTGTACATATATTCAATTCTTTTTTATTTATGAAAGATGGTCTTGGCATAAATTGCAATAGCTTTAGTGATCTCTGTCTCTTTTCATCATTACCATAGTGTATACATGTAATGATAAAATATTTCTAAGGCTCAATCACTTTCTCTATTTTTTCTTGCCACAATAAAGTCCACATCACCTCCTTCCTCTGCCAGCAGTATGACTATCTCATTGACTAAATGAATAGGAAAATGGGAGTTATTAGTCATGGAAAAAACAAACCACCTGTAGTCTTTGCTTGAAGAAGCAATTACAATAATCTATTTCTATTGTCATAATTTTGCAGGAAACATGAAAACAAATGTGGCTACTTGAAATTGAATAATGTTCTAAGTAATTTATCAAGACAGTTCTTGTTATTACAAAGCCAGTTCAGAGTAAGAAAAAAAATGTATCGAGTAGAGTTGGAATGGATGCTTTGCAAATTATTTATATAATATGAAAGCGACAGTTCTCATGGGTTTTGATCATCACAAATGTTTTTTCCCCACATTCTATTTTGCTCCTAATTACATAAATATCTCAAGTTAACCGTGTTGCCATTGGAGATAATTGTGTATATGTAAATATGTGTGTGTGTCTAGAGATACACAAAACCACATTTTAAAAGCCTCAATTATTCAACTGATTATTATCTTTAATCAGTAAATCATTCAATTTTTTTTTTTCTTTTTTTTTGCAGGGCTACACAGTCCAAATATATTTTCAACACACTGTTTATTTACACCCCAGAATCCATTTCAGGGAGACTGGAATTGCAAAAGTGAGCTACACATTTCTGAGTGAAGCTTCAATATGGAATATACTTTGAAAATAATTTTCTCCACTTGAAATATGTTGAAATACTTTAGTTACTTGTTTTACATCAAACTGCTTAGAATAGTGATTTCTAAAACTAAATTCTTAGTGTGTTTTTTTTTTTTTAAAGAGGGCTATATTTCTACATCTAAGAGAATGTAAGAGCAAGAGTTGTTTGAAAACTCCGCCAAAACCCAACAGGCACTGCAAGTTATATTCCCACTATTACAAGTGTTATGTTTTCAACTTTTTTTTTAATGGATAACTATTTGAAAAAATTTGTCCTCAGGTAACATTTGTGTTTCTGACAAAGCAGTTTGTTGTCTTCCCTTCCAGCTCAAACACAGTTTATGATGTTATGTTGAGCAATTTTCAAAACTGAAAAGCTTCTGGCTGCTTGTCTTTCATGCCAGATGTGATTTTTTAGATATTTTAAAGGGAAGACAAAAATGACTGCATTGTTTTCATTGCTTCAGCAAAAGAATTTTAGCTGTACAGACGTATTCAGCAGTTCAAAACCCATTTGCATATTTTTGGCTAGAGGACTGAGGATGTGGAGGAGCTGGATTAGTGAAAGAAACCATCATGCTCTGAGCTCCCATTCAGTTTAGCAAGTCAACAGTAACTTGTTTTATAGAAAATGAAATGCAATAAAAGAATGTTCAAGAGAAATGTGTTTCAAGAGATTAACAGATTCCGGTTCAGAGTCTTCAGAGAAGTAAAGATTAAAGGAGTCTGCTCTCTCTGCTTTAAGGAGATGTGTGTTATTGAATATTAACAGAGTGTTGGGCCTGCTCCTCGTGTCCTGTGCCGGCTACTCCATCAACAGACATGCAGAGCTGGAACTATTTTTCTTTTTCTAGAGGCTATGGCAGAGGTGATAGTGCTTCTGAGACCTTGCTGTTGGACATTGCTGAGGCTGTGGCATTGCAGCATGACATCTTATGACATGGCAATGAGAGAAAAGGGTCCCTGCAGGCAGCTATGCCACTTACAGATTGCTGCCTGTCCATGGCTAAGGAGGCACAAAGGTGTAGGATGACACCACGGACAAAATTTTTCTGTAGAGTGTGTGTCAACTGTCCTAGAACCACTCCTGGATGTGGGACCAGGGAAACAGCCAAGTGATCCCTGAATCTGGCCCCCAGCATGGTCTCACAGCCATGCCATGGGCAGTGGAGGTGTTGCCACTGTGCCCAACTCTAACATTGTTTTATAGGATTCCTTAAAAAAGAAAGGGATAGCTGTGGAAGAGTGACATATTCTTTCTCAAAATTGCACAAAATTACTGAAAGGCAACATGCTGCCCCTGTAGTTTTCCTGTTCTCTCATTAAATTCTGCTTCTCACTTCCACATCAAAACACTGGGAAGTCAGATGCCACATTTGGTAAGAACAAGCCAAAGGCTGTAACAGCCCAATGAGGAGACACTAAGAACAGTTCTCTCAATAGGCAATTTTCTGGCATATGTGTTGTATCTACAGAGGCATTCATTAAAAAAGCCTATCTCCTATGGTTTCAGAATCATCCCTGGTCTTCTTAACACTGGGTGGTTGGTGAAAAGGTCCATAAATGCTATTTTGGACTTCTGAAACTTGCAGTACTGTGCATCTGATGCTTTTGAGGTAATGGCTCTAGCACAGCATCCTAACATATCTGAAGATTCCTCATTTGGAATTTAAATGTTTTTATAGTATGATAACTGAGCAATAAAGACATCTCTGTCTGTAATGTCCATAATTCCTGGACATTGTTCCTTCAGCAGTGTGTTATGTTCTGTGCTATAACTGAGAGGATTTGTGAGCAAATGCATGAGACACCAAAGAAAATAGTCACATTACATGATTTAGCAAAAGGCAATTCCAAATGCCCTCTAATATGTGGGCAAAGTATAAAAGTGCCAAAATTGCCTTTACTCATTCCTGATTTAATAGGTTAGTTTCATTTTGTTTGCTAACAAATGGGATTGTAAATTTAAAACACCAGGAGCAATTTTGACAACTATTAACTTTGGGGCTCTGAAATAATTGCAAAGGATCTAAGAATCATGACCTGAGGATCTCCGTGTCTTTGATGATTTGCTTTTAAATGAACAGTTATTACTAACAACCAAACATTTACTTTTAAATTAGTTTACAGGGAATTTCACAGGGCATTTGCTGTGGAAAGGTGTCATTACTACATTGACTGCACTGTCAGTTATTTAATTCCATGATGGAAGTAGTTTTGTTTCCATTTGGCTTCTATAGAGTGCTTTGCCTTACACTAAGTGCACCTTGACTTGTGTAAGCATAAAGTCAGAAAAATGAATATTAAATTTATTTGGTGTATTTATTCATACTCTCTAAGTGCCTTTCCATCAGCTCACTCCTAATAAAGGTAATGAAGTTGGTTTAGATGAGCAATAGCATTCCATTCAAAGCACTGACATTTCAGATTCAAGTCTTATTTTTAAGAAACTTGCTGCATAGTGATCACTTGAACACCAGTTTGGTGCCTCATTGAGTTCATTTTATGTTAATACAAAGTTTGATAAGTATTCTTTATGATTTTTTGAAATAATGTGTTATTGCCTTTTCCCATTTTATGACAGTGCAATCTTTATTTCATCACTATTATCCCTGATGTTGAACTGAGCAGGCTTTTGTTTTAACACTTCCAAAACTCTAATTTTTGTTGTTGTGGCTGAAGCTTCTTTCATTTTCTTGTCAAATGTTTTAGCAGAGCAGATGTAACAATCAGCCTCTTGGTTACCAGCACAGCTACCCCTGCAGGTCTCTAATCAGACAGCCAGCACATAATATTAATATGCACCTATGTTGCCAGGCTTGTTTTATCCTATAAATGAGAAACTGATCCTTCTTGAGTTTACTGATGCTGTAGATTCTAAAGCTTTCTTTTTTATTTAGCCACTAACATATAAATTCAACAGATCCAGAGGGATCATAATATAATCCTTGTGGGTCTTTCCTCTCCTAGGGAATAAATAAACTCATGAACATTTCACACTAAATAAACAAAAGTGCTACTGTTTGCAATTTGCTGTGGTGGTGCAAATCCTGTTGGATCAGTATGTTAAAAACTGTGTGCCTGGAGTTGCAAAACAAATTAATATTAGAGCATTAATGGCAAAATCCAGTTCTTATGTTGTGGAGCATTTGAAACTCCCCAAAACCTGAGTGGAATTTGGCAACGTTCAGTCTTTTGAAAATCCATGTGGTTGTATTCAAGTATGTAAAAAATGCAGTGTCTGGATTGGGATAAGTATGAAGATTTACAAAAGGTAGTTTAGGTGGCTTTGTTAATTTATAAGGAAGAGCTTGCTCCCATGTTTATGAATTTCATCACATAAAGAAAGTTCTGCTCCTCCTTTCAGTGTCTGTAAAGATACAGGGTATATCAATTTGGGTATCCCTTGTTCCTCAAAACATTTATCTGGAAATAGCAGGTGGTGTAATCTACTGCAGTAAGAACATTGGAAAGCCTCAGAAAAGCAATGCTTTTCTTGCTTGCCTCTCATTACTGTTGATATGTGAGGTCCAGCTGCCTACTGCCAGCAGCTCTACTGGAGTTATTCAGACTTTAGAAACTCTTCTAACTGAATGTTTGCCTTGGAAAACACAACTCTTCTGCTCTTTTAATAAAATATGAGCTTATTTATTTATATATGGTGTCACCTTTTTTTTTACAGTATAACAGCTACTTGGAGTAACTTTGATCTTAGTGGTTATCTGATTGCAAAATCTACTAATGTTTTTTTACTGAGTATTCATCACAGTTACAAGAAAATTAGATATACAGTGACTCTACTTAGTAAGAAATGATTCAATTTTAATGAAAGTGAAACATAAGCTAACTTTAATGAACTATTACTGCATATTGCATGTGGTTTTGCTTCATAAATAAATCCTTTTGCATTCATAGTTGTAAGTGGAAATTTCTGAAATACATATTCAGATAATTAACAATTAAAGATTTCTTTTTCCTTTCTTCTTCTTAATGATATTTTAAACAGGAAGCCCTTAGCAAAAAGGGATAAACATCAGTGCTCTAAGCCTGTAAAAACTCACATGAACTTTCAGTTTTATCTACTGTGAAAAAAACACATGTCAAGATAAGGATTAAGTAAAGGACTTGGTCTAAATCCCACTGAGATCGCCAGAAACACCTTCACTGAGAGCAGTGGATTTGAATTAAATCTCTGCACGTCTGCATTAAAGTTTTAGGCTCCTTCCTGTCAGCATGATATTCCAATACATTCCAAACAAAATCTGCAGTGGCAGTGAAATGACCTCTAAAGCTATTCTATTTACATAAATCCATTTTTCTTAAGAACATTTTTTGGCCTTCAGAAAGGGGGACGTTGGATGCAGGCACAAATTCTCTGGAAGATCATTTCAGTCTTGAATTTTCCCCAAACAGCTTATTTCATAAACTACTTCTCATAGCCTCATATAGGAGTTTTACCTTGGGCTTTAGGATGAGTTTTTCCATGTATTTTCTTTCAGGTGCCCGTGTGATTCTACCATAATATTTTCCCTTTCTTCAGTTCTTTATTGACAAGTTGCACATCAGACACAAGAAGAAAGCAGTCTCGTGTGAAATCTGTGCTGTTCCAGAATCTGTGATAATTCCTGCAAACCTGTCACAGCACAGGTTGCAGCTCCCTCTGAACTTTATCCAGTAGATCCCCAACTGAGATGGGATGATCTGTGTGCAGTAGTAAAACCTACTTGTATTTGGTAAACAGTTAACTCTTATTTTAGATTACTATAGACTCATTCAACAATGATTGGAAAGATGCTATAAAATTGATTCCCTCTATGTGGATCTGAACTGATGTCCTAAAAACAAAAAAGTGAGAGGCAGAGAGATGTCAGTGTTATTGTTTCTATATCAACATATCTAAAAACCTTTCAGACTTCGTGAGGAAAAATGTATTAATTAAGTGGTTATTTTTACCACATAGCGTGTGATCTTTTGTATTAGGGCATTATTCTAAGTTGAACTAATGAGAAGAAATTTGAAGGCTCAATATTTTAAAACTAGATTAGAAGAGCTGGATGATTCTATTTGTTCTGTTCCACTTATGAAATTTTATTTATAATGAACCAGATCTGTTTCTCTTACCGTATTATCAGTGAATTGTAAAAGCATTTCAAGGTACATGTCAGACTCTAGGTAGAGTTCTGTGCTGCACTCCCACAAGGCTCAGCAGAGAAATGTGTCTGCACAGCAGTAGCTGTTCAACAGCAGCTCCAGGCCATCTTTGTGCATTCCAGTGCCTGCTTCTTGCAGCCTGCAGAAAGGTTAATACATGTAATATAAAGATTAATGGCCCCATGAATTATGTCCTTTGTGAAACTTTTTAAGGAAGCCTAACAGGAAGACTAGTTTAACTTCACAGAGTTCCAACAAGAGACCTGAATCTGAGGTGTTGCTACTCTGGCTTGCTGAGAAAGCATAAGAACTGCAGACACTGCCTGACTAAATAACTAGACAGAAACCCACCTGACCAGCCTTGAGTTCTCTTCAGACCTACAGCTCCTGAACCTCAATCTACAGTATGTGCACTAAGATTGATGCAAATCTTTGCTGTGTGTGTGGTATATTTGACTGATAACAAGCACATTCAGTGTGCCAGTCTTTTATTTCCATTGCACATCCTTCTTGTATGTCTGTTGACCTTTCTCTGTAAATGTCTTTTGGTTTTCTGCTGAGTAGAGTGTCTGTTCTTCTGTTGCAAATCTACAAGTTGACTTAACTGAAGTACTACTGCTCTTCCTGTAATATTAGCCATTATTTTGTTTCTTCTGCCTTCTCTTCCCTATAATTGTATTCTTTGTGAATGGTTAATATTTTTCTAGATTAATCAAGCAGTTACACTTTGCTATGGTGCTGTTTAAGAGAAGGCTTTTGATGTCAATTTCAAACTAACTCCTAAGTAAATAAATGCGTGAATTTTCTAGCTACTAAAAACATCCGAACTCTCAGTTTTGTTTTTTCTTAAGTAATCATACAAAACACATTTGGCTTCTACTTCTTTTTTTCTGGGAATAATATTTGCAAAATAGTATAAATAGTGCCTGCCTATGAGATGAATTTTCCCTTGTGAAAAAGGCAAGTCTCCCTTTTAGAGAGATATTGCCAATTTTTATTCTGCTTTTAAATATTTTAAATACAAAAAGGAACAATTAGTAATGGAACTCCACCATAAATCTAGAGTAGGCTGCTCCTTCTTTTTGAGGCATCCTGAAAATGTTTTTTTTATTGTTTCAACATTTTGTTCAGCTTGCTATTTTTCCCCAGACACATGGGTTCTTCTCATCAAAGCGAAGAAAGCTTTAATAAATAGGAAAGCATGATAGTAAAATCAGAAGACTCGAGAGGATTTTCAAGGAAAGTATAAAATAATAAGGAAATAAAATTCTGAAAAACATGAATATGAAGGAAATGAGAAGCATGAAGACACGTATCCCCAACAGACTTGTGTCAAATTCTGCCACGAGTTTATTACAGCAAAGAAAAATTGAATGGCTTCCAAATGGCTTCTTCCTAGTGCTGAAGTGAAACAACTTGCAGTCAGCCTGCTGCAGGACCATGGCTTATGACTTAACCTTAGCTGAGACTAGGAACAGCTGTGTTTTTTCTGTGGTATTGCATTGCCTGCCATGTGCATTTCAAGGACTTGGGGATCAGACTGAGTCTATGTAATAAGTGGGGCAGAATCTTGTAATTCAATGGAAGTATTATGTGCCTGTCCCTCTGACTTAACACAGAATGATGTTAAATTTAATTGAATCAGCATTTACATGGAAAAACATTCTTTGCATTGTGCACCCAGGCTGGATTAATAGGCATCTGCCTAGACATAGGAATTTGAATTTTAAAAGCCACACATATGAAACTGAGAGTATTGGTATTAAGATATGCCTTATTGGCATTCAGTCTAGACTGTCTACTCTAAATATGTTGCTGCTGTGCTACTGCACTATTACATACCAAAGCCTATGTGCAATTGCCACAGCATAACTCCTGTGTTCATTCTGGGCAGAAAAAAATTAGAGAGATAAAACTATGGAAATAGCAGATTGTCTCCTTTCAATACCTCCTTTTTTAGATCATAATTTTCCTTGTGGATGATAATTTTTCTGTGAGATATTTGTCTCTAAAATCATTACCTCTCAGGTGTTATTTCATATCCTCTTCCTAAGCAAAACAAGAAAAAAAATTCTTTATGTTCATGAAGTTTATTCTGCCTACATATGAATGCTTGAGATGTAGTGAACCACCTGCCTTGAACATAGAGGCTCTATCCTTTGCAGGACACTTGAGTGTATATGTAATTGCACACAGCTAAACTATTCCTTGTCTCGAATTTATGGGCCTGAAAGAACATGTTTTACCACTTGAGCAAAAGGACTGATTGGCTGTGGCTAATTAGTCCATCTCTTAGAAAACAGATTCTAGAAGTAGAAAATGTCATATAGATTAAATCACTGGTTTATTACCCAGACATGTGACAGGAGAAACATACTGGTATTTATGGCTATGGCCAATAAAAAGTTTCCCTTACTGCCTTTTTCTCAGTTAGAGATGTGAATTCCTATACTTTTCAGAGAGTTGATGGTGGGTATTTGGGAGGTAATATGTGAGAGTTAGAGAACTTCAAATGTGGCTTCCAGGCCATTTTGCTTTGAAAATTTTTTTTATCTGGACAGGTTGATTAAATATTTGTCAGAGGTTTTGCAAAATAGTGTGTTGTGACTGTAAATCCACTGGTTCAAGACTCAGCTTAACTCTGAGGCTTGTGGGGTTTTAGGTGTCTCTGTTAGCAAGAAAAAAGACATATCTGAAGAAATACCATGTACTTAGAGATGAGTAGGTAGGTAAGAGGTATCCTGAGAAACATTCTGAAAATGTATTGTCATACAGATCTCACCCTCTGACCCATCACGCAAAGTCTTAAACCATCATTTTGCATCATAGTTCTTTAAACATTCACTTCAAAGCAAATCAAATGAAATGTTGAAAGCAGCTGATTGTGGTCAGATTATTATTTTGTCCATTCCTTGACTGTGCTTCATGTCAGTATCTCTTCATATCAGATAAATTACTGCCAATAGTAATTTATCCCTTGTGTTTATGCCTAGTAGTGAGTGAGGATTATCCTGCCATAGCATATAATGGAACAGGGTATGCTCTGGACTTTTGCACAGAGAGAACAAATTTAAGACTGACATTTTACCAAGACTAAAATTGCACCCAGTAATGCAATTACAGCCCAACTAAAATGTGACCCAGCTTCTGACTGATTTACACCTGCAACTCCACACTGTTTAATTAGAAGCAAAAGTATCTGGAATTGCACCTGTGTGTGAACTACAGTTGCAGGTTCCTGTTTGCCTGAAGAAGAGGAGACAAACTGGTGAAATGACAGCATTTTAGCTCTGAGGCAAATGTAGTGATGACATCTGGAGGATATTTGAATTACTTTTCCCAGTTCTCAAAGCAAAATATTTTACATTTATGAGCTTTGTGTGTTTCAGACTGGATTAAGATCCTTGATGGATACTTGTCCTTAGAAAATTTGAACAACATTTCCACTTTTTTGTGTGCAGCAGGATGTGTAACAATGACCTGTCTCCAGCTGGTAGTGTGACCCCCTTTGGACATATTCAGCTTGCACAAGATAAAATCCAGTTGATTATGGATCAGGTCAGACCATCAGTGCTCCTATGTGGTCTTACACTGCAAAATCTCTCCTTTTTCACTCATATCTTGGGTCTGTGCTTTAGCTTTACTCTCTCTGTTTTACCTTTTCCCAAATCTTGAGACATCTTTTTCAAGTTATATGTAGATTCTTCCCAGAGTCTCTTACTCACACAGAGTATACTCAGGCTATGGTGTTAGCAGTAAAGTGAGTAACAGCACTTCCATAGACACTAGAGTGAAAATGCTTGACTACCCAAATAGCTTTGATGGTCACAAAGTTAAATCTCTGCAGAACTGTAAGTTCCTTGAAGTCAAGGTTTTCTCAGAATAGTTATGAGGGTAAAAATAAAAAAGAAATATAGCTGATTTGATTGCAAATAATAACTCGGTCTTTTTTTTTTTTTTTTAATTGCAGAGGTAAAAACCAATTTAGCAATCCACTGATCCTTGAGATTCCCTTATAATAATCTGTATTCACTGACCATCTCTGACTATTTCTAATACACAAACATTGTTTGATGTGGTTGAAAGTCTGCAGTATGATAATTTTGAACAGGTTTGGAAAACAAATGGAAAATGTACACAAATACTGCACAGGTTGAAGTGTGTAACTGCAGAGGTTGTTTCTGTTGACTTTGGAGTCAGTCTCTCTCAGTAAGTGAATGACATGGCAAATGTTGATTCCATGGTGGCACTGTCTATACACTTCTCAGTGCACTCAACAGGAATTTTTCATTTCATGCATCATTTAAAATTTGCTGCAATGATTATGAGAAGTCTCTCTCTCTCTGTGCATATATAAATATATAATTTTTTAAGAGGAAGAAAATATGCCTTGTCGGCCTTCTCTAAGCTGTGAGTCTTTTCCTGTGTGTAAAATTTGGTGGCATAAATTGTATCAATGTAAGTTTCTACATGCACTTATCTCTGGAGGAGATGGGAAAGAACACTAAAATAGTTGATGAAATTTAGGCATTTAATTATGGGATATATTAGATCATTTCAGTATCATCCCAACTGCACCCGGAACTAATTCAGACCTGAAAATGGAGAAATCTGGAAAAAATGGATGTCACGAGGGCTGACACTGTTAACCAGGGTCTCCCTGTCTCCAGGGCTTTTTATTTAGTTCCATTTCCAGAAAGACTAACTAGGCAATCCTTAGTCTTTCAGAGAAGGTAGATGGCGGGCTCTTTCTGATTATACTTTAGTTGGTTTATTAAATCATTGAAGTTTCAAACTTGCTTGTTTGCTTGTTTTCTGTTCAAATCATATGAGAAAATGTCTCTTTGATCTGTCTTTTATTGTGGCTGTTTCTATAATTCTTTAGAATGTTGGTACATTGCAGAGGATTTTATCTGTCATCATTATTTGTGCATCTAGAAGGTAAATATGATAGATTTCTACACTCCTAGGTAGGTTTCTCCACTGGACTACAATTAATATCAGAAAAAAAAGACAAAATGCCAAAAAAATAGTGCTATATACTGATTTAGGCTTCCTAGAATGTTAAGTGAAAGAGCATCAAGTTTGTTTATTTGTATTTGTTCTTTCAAAATTTGAAAAAGTCTTAAAATTTTTATTGCTTGCCAAAATCCATTGCAGTGTTTACCGTATATTAAAATGAGCTGCTTTTATTAGTGAAAATAGTCCTTCTTATTGACAAATGCCAAAATAAGAATTTTTTTTTTTGGAAAACACCCTCAACCTCTGGAGTAATTATTCCCTCCTCTCAGGACTATGTGTAGCCAGCTGTTTCATCCTCTGATCCTGTACTCATCCTATGTCAGAAGATTTTTTACCAAGTATCTCCCTTTTTTTCCTGTTTTTGTTCAGCTGGCTTGAGATGTCTTGACCCTCGTGGCTGCCTACCTTTGATTGATCTCTGGGAGTGCAGCTTTCTGAACAAGTCTGCTAAAATGTAGTACATGAACTGCTCTTTCCTGCTCCATTTCTTCTTGTCTGGCTGATATGTTTGATGACATATCAGTAAAAGTGGATAGAAGCTGACCTGGGCAGAGGTGTTAGACCTGAGAGGTGAAGGTGCAAAAATGCCTTAATGATGTCTCACTCTTGTCTGATCTGCTTTAGGTCAATCCCTGGGACACTGTGTGAGCTGAAATGTAGCCCCAACCCAGGTCCCCAAAGGGGCACTGGAGCTACAGATGGACAACGTACAGGGGCATTATGTAATTTCTTTCTTTCTTTACTGTTTCTTAGTGTACTGCTCTAAGAGAAAGGAGCCAGTACCTTTTACCCACATTTCCTGTGTTTGGCTACCCTTCTCTTTTTTTTTTCTCTTGCTTCGTTATGCCAAGAAGAAGAAAAAAGAGAATATTAAGTATTCTGGCATGGAAAGGGCTGAAAACTCCCTTTTAATCTACATGGAAGGAAAAAAGATAGTGTTGACTATATATGAAAAAAAAGGCTTTGATCAGACAAAATGACAAAAAAATTCCTCAAGCATCTAGAAAACCCACCTTGAAACAGGGAACTCCACTGAACACCACAGCACACAGAATCACCTTCTTTTCATCAAACCCTACATAACAGTCCAGGTATTAATGTAGTACACAGCTTTTCTGTGGGTAAAAAAACGTCCTTTTCCAGAAACATATAACCCTATCCTTATACATCCCCAAATTATTCTGTTTTAATGGGACAGAAAAAATTTATAGACAAGACATTCTAGTCACCTATGCTTCGTTATGGCTTTTGTTGAATGACAAAAATAACTTGTATAATGAATTTTACTCTCAAAAAAACTGAACTGTAATCAATATTTCAGATGTTTCAAACTTAGAAGAGCTATGGTCCTTGTTTAGAAAACATGAGGCAGTATTGGAGAAATTAAATTAAATTGCTCAGTGATTTAGCTTTTTTATAATGGCGGCAGAACAACTCAGGCTTTAAAAGGTTCTATAAAGAGTGCTATGTTTTTTCCAGCACAATTATAATTAAGGTTGATGGATTGCCAGGGAGGCAAAGAATAGGAAATTTTTCTGCATAATTTTTAGAGTTTGGATAGAAGCTGAAAAACACTAAAACACCTACAGATGGACAAAACAGGCCAGGCAGTACAAAAACAACTCTTTAGTTTTCCTACTAAATAAATCCTCCTTGACCTTTGGAAGAAAATATAAATAATCCTCTAAGGATTTTTTACGTTACTCTTCTCTGAACTTCACATTGAGCCATTCATTTGCTTTAGCACACCTGTGATCTCTGGTGCTCTCACTTGGGTGGGCTATGTTTGAGGTTTTACCTGTCTCATCACTTCTGGGTGGCAACTGAAACCTACTGACTTGTAGAGCTGGAGAAATGTGGCTTTGGAGAGCTGGCAGTACAACATCCTTGGTGCTCACTACCATAGTTTTACTGGAATTTTCTCTGGTCAGGGGTAATTCTCAAGTGTGATCCCCCCACTGTCTTTTCACAGTTATAAAGGAAATTAAAGGATTTGAAAGAACAAGTTCCAAAATGCTGCCTAAATATAAAAGACAGTTTTATGTTGCCCTATACATGTTTTACATATGCCCTAGCTTTACTCAAAGTCTGTATGGATTTAGTCCATCCCATAGGACTCTCAGATTTTTTCAGGAAATAGGTATTTGGTCTTCTGAACCTGCACAAGGCAGTGAAAACTATGGCATGCATACATGCATACATGTGTTTTCTGCATGAGATTTAGTTTTCCAGTGTATTTGGTCAGGACAAAACTACTTCTGCCTCTGTATTTTAGCTGTGTACATTTTAAAGCATTTTGCTCTAGTTTCTGATAGAGCAAATAGAGTGACATCTGTGATATTTGGCACATCTTGGAAACTCTTCATTTTCCCAGGTGACTTTGAGCTTGTTTGAGGTAACTTGTGTTAGCAACATATTAATGATCAGGGTTGCTCTTGAAGAAAGAGAATATTTTTTTCTCTTTATAAAGTGTCTTCTCCCTCCAATCCCCTCCCCCTTCATTTTTCAGTAGTAAAAATTGCATTGTATGAGGTTTTAGAGTTAGATTCACAGGAAGAGACATTTATTTGAGTTTGTATGTCTGTAGTGCTAGAACAAGATTCTGAAGAGGGATATAAATCAAATATGTATAAATCTGCAGCATTTTAGTTTTTATGAATTATTCTATTCCATTGTGTTTAGCTTTGTTAGGAATATTACAGATGAGAGAATTGCAGAACTGTTTGACTAGAAGTATCTAAAAAATGATGTATCACAGTGCATTGAGATGGAAACACCTCATGACTATTTTTTAAACTTAGCAGGTAGTAATTTAAGCCAGATATTGCTGCCTTTGTAGAACTCTAAGGTGTATTCACCATTCTCTCTATAATAGACAGCTCAGTTCTGACTTCACAGTTAGGTAAATACATATATTGGTTGTCATATTTCACAATTAAACTTGCTACAAGTGTAAAGAGCTGTAGAGTGGAAGATTTTATTCAATATCTACTGCCTTTACTATTACTATGTTTTAGCAATGTGGATGTTTCGCTTCATATGAGATGAAAGTGCTCTTCCATGTTGAAAAATTCATAAATCAAATTAGGTGTGTATTAGACAACTTTTAATAGGATTAACATCAGTGCAATTCATCATCTCCAAGTTCCATATGTGCCAATTCATCAAAACAACAATCTTGTCAGGTACTGTCCTAATAAATAATTATTTCAGCATCCAGCCCTTCTGAAGGCCTTGTGAGGTTATTTACTGATTTGTTAGTGCTAATGATGAGCTAAACCTTCTGTGATCTTTGACAGAATTGTAGTTCATCTGAGTGATTTCTATTTTTTTGTACCTTCATAAGAGTAAAATTTCCCCATTTTGTTTCATTTATTGTTGACAAAATGAAAGAGAATTAATTAATTGTAGAAACATCCTGTGAACAACTTGTATGGATAAATGTTGTGGTATTCATCTGCAAATTCCTTTCTTTATAGTGAATCTTTGATAGTAATATTTGGAAGCATGTTATAGATCAAAATTTTACGTACATTCCTAGGTCAACTGCATAGGATTTAGGAACTGGAAGTTTGTCTTGCTCTCACTTGAGACAGAGACTTAAAAGACTGGGTAACAAATATTTGTTATTATAGAATGGTTTGTGTTGGAAAGGACCTTAAATATCACCTCATTCCAGCTCCTTTTGGAATGTGTTTTTTTTTAACTTGACACACCTTTTTCGTGAAATATCATTTTTCCAATACTGAGCTACTTTAATCACTTCTGCATATAAGCTATATAGTGATGGTTTGGGAAAGATATGTAAATAAGTAATCAACTGAAAGAAATTTAGATACTCAGCTCCTAGTTAATTGGAATTAAATGGGAAAGCTTAGTATTTACTAATAGTCAGTGCTTCAATAAACTGAAGCATGGGGGTATGTTATAAACTTAATAGTACTCATCAAACTGCAAGTGATAACTTCAGATCATGAAAAGCTACATGAAAGTGAACCATGTCCATGTAACATATAGGACTACTTAAACAATAGATTTTTTTTTTGTTAATTGGTATTCCTAAAAAGTAGTTATAGGAATCTGAGTATTTAAAGCAAGCAGAAAAATCTGGCTTTACACTTTGGAACAAAATAAAAATGCTTCTTTTCTATTCTGAATATTTTAAATCTTGTTTCTTCTACAAGAATATTAAGAGAAAGTTCAGAGAGAAGAGTCTTGCTTCATTTCATATGGCAAATATTTTATTTTTGCAGTATTGAAAGTGTTCTCATGGCTCCTTTTGTTTCTAAACTCAGCTTTGTGAATTTGACTGGAATTCATGAAGATGTTAGTGTTGCCCAATATACATTTTCCTTAGCCAAAAACTGAGGACCCCCTGTTCAGCCCCCACGCACTTTTGGTACCGATCACACTGCATCACATCTTGGACCCGTCCTTCACAAGTCCACGGTGAGCACCAAGCTGGTTTCTGCCAATGGTTTTCCGCCTGTCGGTGCACAATTAGCAATTAAGTCATTTGGCACTGAATAGCCATTAATCAGCTTTTCTTTGTCCCGAGGGATGTGCTGCCGTGTGCGGGGACTGGTGCTGTGTGTGCTCCGAAGGGGCTGCTCCCCCCCGACCACACAGCTCTTGTTGCTCTGCATCATCCCCCTGGTTATCAGCGACCCCGAGTCAGGGGACAATCAGATGTTCTGCAATAATTGAGGAAACACTGCAGTGTGCACCATGGCACCTCAGCAATCAAAACTATCTCCATCAAATTGCAGGTGACATTTTCATTAGCTCAACAGCTCCTGGGCTTTGATTAGGAAATGACTACTGGGAAAAAAAAACCAAAAAAACAAAGCAGGTCATGTCATCCCATAGTTCTTACAGATGGGGCATTTTTTAATGTGCTTTTTCTTTTTTAATTCAGCCTGCCTTAGTAGTCATATGGTAGCTAACAAAAAAATGGGCATTATTTGTATAAGTGGTGAGATTCTCCTTCCAGTGCCCAGGGAAGATTTTGTTGTGGGGCTGTTTGCAGACTAAAAGTTCATGAATATGGATTTTAATGGAAATTATATAATATATATATAGAATGGATATTATGTAAAGTATTTATATGAAAAAAGCCTAAAATTTTTCATTTATAACTCCTACCTCTGTTCAAAAGACAGTTTCACTGAACTTTATGACTTAATTGCATGTAAGGTGTAGCAAATTTTGAATATAAAACAATATAAACAAAAATAAGTTGAGGCAGGTACAAATGGATTATTTCTCTGTAGCTTTGTGTGTATTTGTTAAATTCAGACTTGGGAATCACCTATCACATTGATCAATATTGTGAAAATGTGATGTTTCTTTTTCATTACTTGTATAATTATGTACTTGGAAACTTTTTCTGCTTCTTCCTCATCCAAATTCTGATTTAAAATTTGCCATGAACAGCTTCAGTTCAGTCTCACATGAACAAGACTTAATAGTTCTGAACACAAAAATATCCTTTCATTGCCCATTCCAGTTAAAAAACATTCAATCTCAACCCCCTCTGCAACTACTAATTGTTCAGCACATCTCTGTGAGGCACTTTAGTACCAATCCCACTTTACATACAAGGCAACAGATCCTACTTAGATCTTGACACTGAGGTGCTGAGCAGCAATTCCAGTCAGATTGTGTGTGATACTTCTCATCACAGGGGAGACAGTTACTGTCCCAAAGCCAAAAATTATATCAGGATAGAGATTTGAACTTTGGGCTCCTGCAAATGCTGATTCTGTTCTCCAGCTCCTTGGCTACTCTGATCTGGCATACGCTCACAGAAGCTGATCTAATTCGAATAAATAACATAAGTATTAATTAGAGTAGAGGCAGGCAGCCACAGCCACAAAATTTGGTTTGAATAAAGCAACATTTTCTTGTTAAGAAAGTGTATTCCGAGTAGGAAGTTTTCTGGTGTATTAAAAAGCAGACTAATTACCTAAATATAAATTAAAACCTATATGAAATGTCTAAAAAAGACCACAGACAAATAAAACAGGAGGCAAATAGTATTTACAGTTCATTTTTGATAAGATGTAAAGCATTTGTAATTTTAGTTTCGGGATTCTGACTTCTGATGTAAATTTACAAAATCAACAAGAAGACAGTTTGAGGAGCAAAAGAATACTTGACAAGCTGCTGAAAAGAGAAACAGCTGAGAAACAACAAAGTAGATACTGGAGGAATTCTTTGTGATCTTTCTGTTGTCCTTGAATAATCTTTAAGTAAATTCAGTTGACTGCTTTTAGTAGAGGACAGCTTGAAGAAAGAGTAAATGAGAAAGCAGACTTTCAGAAAAAAGATAGTAGAAAGCACTTCTTTAAAAGAAATTGTCATTTCTTTAATAATAAGACTTAATAAGACTTAATAATAAGACTTAATAGGACTTCATTAATGAAACTAATTTGGGTTTTTTTTAACATCTTTTGCCTGGATTTTTGTTTTATTAGTTTTTGTTGTGTCCCAGAAAAATGCGAGCTATTCTACCGTGTTAGATTTTACAGGGAGCAGGAAGTTTGACTTAAGTTTTATCTTGAAAGGGAAGTCCAGGCTCCATTTCTGACATCTGACCTCTGTGAGCCGGAGGGTTGTGAGTGCCTGGAACTCATAGAACATCGTGACTGAGCAGTAATAGAGGCATCACTGGTGATATTCTGCTATATAGTCATTGTAAAACATGCGTTCATCATTTTCACAAGAAAAAGTAATTCTGATTAATTTCACATTTTGCAAACAGTATAAGAGCTGTCACCCTTTTCTGTTTTGACATCTTCAAAATTAGAGTTCTAGGATTTTATTTGAAACAGGCTTTCGTTTAGAAAGACAAGGTAATTCTTACTTAAAAAGTAAAAAGAAATATCATTAAATCAAATGCAAAATATTGAAACCAAAAATCTACATAAGGCTGCATAGGTTTTCTTTTTTCCTAATTTCAGCATATGAAATATTTTTAATTTTTACATTTCCTTTTCACTCTAAGATTGGGGGAGGATGGCGGAAACAAGCTTTAAAAAGTCTCCTGAGTCGAACAGTTTTTCAGCCTGTTTCAGAAGAGTAAGAGTTCATTTGGTAATTAATTCAGCGTAAGGAACAGCCCAGGGTTCATCTCCTGTGACTTTGAACCGACTTGTCCAATTGAAGTACTTCGAGAGTTTTAGGATACTAAGCACCAATTGTCAGCCCTGGTGAAGTGTTTGAGGTTAGATGGGGCTGGTCTACACTCTCTTTATCCTCCTCCCTGGCCAGACATATAATGGGATGGAGGCAGCACTTTGAAGTCAAGCCTGTGTGGTACAGAACTGTCAAGGACGACACAGCAAGGCAGGAGTTGAACATGAGGGAATGAGGAGCCTGGGACACTTAACTGTCACTAGATTTCTGCAGCACAACTGAAAGACTACAGCTGTTTTCCTGCTTATTAATCCCATGTACTTATAGGCTTACTTATACTTCTATGCATATAAAATGTTTCTCCAAAATACTGCATGTGCTTAAAGCAGATGAGTTCCTCAGACCCTTTATAACATGGTGCTAGAGCAATGCTTCATTTACATGCTAAGCTGGATGTAACTGAAAATAATTCTCCAAGTGGCTGGCTCAACAATTCAATTCCAAGTTGTTTTACACCCCATCCAAATAGAAAAAGAAGATTATTGACTACTGAGGTTCTTGAAAAGATGCCTGTGTAATAAAGTGTAACTTATCACAAAGACTGCATATTTCTCCTCCCTGAATGCAAACACACATTCACATTCTTCTGTGTCTCAATGCTGTATAACTTTCAAAATGTGAGATAATGTGCTGTTTATTTTCCAACATGACATCAAGCATTTCCATTAGAGCTGGGCAAAAACGGTGGTACTTTGTATATTAATTTACCACTAAATTTTAAAAGTCCTGAATATTTACCTGGCTGATACTAAGAACACACAGATTTGGAATGGTTTATGGAAAAAATAGTCTGGGTGTTCTTAAAGTCCTTCCTGCTGTACATTCATTTTGCAAACTTTGTTTTATTTTTTCTCATATTTGCTGTCTCTTTCACATGGACAGCAATTCTTTGTACTCCCTACTTCCTATTAAAAAACCCAAACAAAAAAACACCTTCAAAGTATTTGTTTCTGGCTAAATCCATATTTTTCCCAGGATCTGGCAAAACATTTTCAGTCTCATTGTACAGCTTCTGTGAAGGTCTCAGCATCTTAACTCTGATTTAGCTCACAGTCATGTCTGAATAAATTTGATAAATGAGTCTGACCACTTCAGCTTTAGAGTACAGGAGATTTGGGTCTCGATCTCTAGGTGACATATTTTATCCTGGTATTGTAAAATAACCTGGAACAAACATACCTAACCTGGAAAGTAGCTTGGAGTTAGTCCAAAGGTGAACAGTGAAATCTGGGCCTATTCTTCCTGAGGACTGGTTTATTTGTGAGCTCTTTGGTCCAATTTTCCTTGTCCGTGGATATGATAACTGCTAGTTTGTGGGGTTTATCCCAGAAAACCTTCTTCTTTTTTGGTTTTTCCTCTATTTGTGCAAGAGGATGTCATAATTCCATTGATTTAATACACCGAGTCTTCAGCTCACTCCCCTGAGTGCAATATAATAATCCACCCAGACAAACAGGGATATTCACCTCTGGGCAAGTACTCCATCATTTATCCTATGGTGCCAGTGTCTCTGCAATGATATAATCATTTAATAGCTGATGTCTTCAAGCAGGTAGGTTTTTAACAGTCCATGGGTTGCTGGCATGAATTTGGCATTTTTATCTCATTTACAGTTTCATCCTCCATGATTGGTCTTATCAACCCCTTGTCCTGTGGAGAGAAGAGAAATCTCTTCAGCTGAAGCTTTGATGGTCTTATTTGTCCAAATTTGCACTTCTGTCAGACTCTTGGCTGCAGCTCTATATTTCATATATGAAGCTGTTATGATCCATTTAAATGCCTATGGGGATCTCAACAAGCTTTTTGAAAAGATTAATGACTTAGCTGCAGTTTTTATGATAGTGTTTCTAGAGGAATGCCTGCATACTTAATAAGGTTATTTCTACAAGCCAAAATTTGCATTGCACACCATAAAAGACAAAAAGATAACATTTAACTATAAAATATCTGAAGGTTTGCTGGCCATTTTTGCCTTTTGGAGATCAGTTTTGTAGAAGAAAAGGGAAACAAAGAAGGGAAAAGGGAAAAAAAGAAATGCATCAGTTTTAAAAAGGCAAGAAGACAGGAGAAGAGGAAGAAGACAGATGTGAGGAATTTTGTATTTTTGAATCTTTTACCATATGGATATACCTTTGTTAGGTGTTATTGCCTATGGTCTTATGTTTTTATTTGGACATGACTCTAAATAGGAGTAATTTAAATTAGAGTTTGAACTTGCATAACATTTATTCAAGATTTATGTGAGTGGTTATAAAAAGATTAACTGAATCATTAGCTAAATTGCATTTCCTAATGAAACCACCAAACAGGAGACTGGAAGGAGAGAGGTTATGTTTGTGCTTTTGTTAAACCATTGACCTAGTGGAGTACAATTTTTGAGTGCATTTGAAACTTCCGTGTTATACCTTTTAAAGGGTGTTAGTTAAACATCTGTCAAATACCAGGAATCATTCACATGCCACAATTGATTTTGGCTATAATTTGACTTGTATTTGTCCTGATTTTGAAAATGTGAAATGTTTGTCTTAGCATAAAATTTCCTCATTTGTTGTGAAGTGTGGCAACACCTTCATTTAAGAGTGGTACTTCATTAATAAGATCAGACTTGTACTCCTTACTTTCTCTAGATTTCTGTCCCTTTTGTGTTATGTATTATTAGAGCCATCATTTAAACCAGTTTTTTCCTTTTCATGTTGTGGTGGGTAAGCTTAATATGTAGTTTTCATCACCACTTCTTTTAACACATTCAGCAGGTGTTTTCTTGTAGGACTAGCAGACACCTGAAATTAGAAAATTGAAAATTTAACATAAAAGGAAACTTACAAGAGAAAATAATAATTTTAGACACTGGAATCATGTACTGCTGTTAACTTAAGTATTATGAAAATGCTAGCAATATTTCTCCTCTTATATGAACGTGTTAGAAAAATGCCTGCACTTGCAAGTAAATGAGGAAGCTATCGAGATTATTTAGATATAAAACAGAGCAGAACAGAGACATGATTCTATGGCATATATTAGTTTTTTTCTCAACAGACAAACATTTATGTAAGATATAGTCACTTTTATTATAATCTTCTTGTTTCATAAGAAAAAAGAAGAAATTATAATACTAACCATTGAGAATATCTTCCAATATTTACAGAGTAAATCTGTTTGGAACATAACACGTTGTCTGACTCTAGATGCTATACATCTGTTGTTTGATTTGATGTTAGAAACACTAGATGATACAGAGAAAAAAAATGTGCTTATAAACTTTCTGATGATGTTGCAAGTCACCTTTCACAAATGCTGGTCATGCCTGGGATAAGATTTTGTCAGAGGGTCAGGACAAAGACAATAGGAAGACAGGTCTTCCTGGAGTGGTGGGGAGCTGTGGAGTCCTATTGACAACTTGCTCCAGTTAAAGGGCAGAAAACATCTATACAGCCATGCAGTTTGTCCAGGGCACTGTCCTGCAGGGCCAGAGTGGTATTTGGTGTGGAAATCACAGCAGAGGCTCCTCAGAGCCCTTGCTAATTATCACATGTGATCATATTTGCATTGCACAAGGACATTGCAAACCTGGACACTCTCTGAGACCCAGAAAGGGGCTTAATCCTATCAATGATTCCCCAGTGTGTCTCCCACTGTGATGTGTCACTCAGTAGTATGTGCTGGGAATTTATTGGCAGTTGTCCCACTGTGAATATGGAATTCTGCTATTCTCTGAGGAAAACAGAGCTCCTTTGGCATGGCTTCTTCTGACACCTGCTAGGGAAGAAACTGTCTTTGTGGCAAAGCAGTTGCTGCTTGCATGTAGAGAGATGATTTTTAAAGGCAGATATTGTCTTATTTCAGTCTCATAGGGCTCATTTTAGGATGGTCAGACTTATTTTTCTTTATATGTGGCTGTATGCACATAATTTTCTAATCAGGGCTCTCAGCATGGGTTTGAGTCCTAAACTGAATGAAGTAAAAAACCTGTTCATTGATAAAGATGATGCCCAAGTCACAGAAACTTGATTATACAGCTGTTCATGTGAGTTTTACATCCGGCTACATTTCTGGTTATTCCTGATTTGAAATTTTGTCAAGAGAATTTCTCTGCTGAAACACAATGTAAATTTACAAAAGCAAAAGTAGGACTACACAGATTCACCTCTCAAAGTCTGGAGAGTAAATTAAGAGTATTTGGTTTTGAATCTTTTGCATTATTCACTTTTCTATTTTGAGTGGAGGGGGAAGGGGGAAACAAAGAAAAGAATGAAGTTGTTTTCCTTATTCCTGTATTCCTAACACTTTAAGGTTAGTTGTGTGTTTCTCCTTCAGGGTTACCATGGTGATAAGAGTGATGTTAAGGGCTAGCTAGGCAGGTACTGCATTAGGCTGAAAAAATTTATCCTGCTTTTCATCTGCAAAATGCAGGACCAGGAGATGAATAACATAATATAGAGCACTCACTCCTCTTGTGAGTCCAGCCCCAAGAGTTCACATTTAAACATGGACAGTCCTAGATTTTACTGCAAAAGGAGGTTGGCTTTCAAAACATATCTAAAATTATGAACATGTTGCTGGAATCACTAATAAAACTCAGGAAGAGCAAAAGTAAAAGCCCCAGCTTTACCCTATCTGCTCAAAAATGAAGAATGCTCAGAAATGAAGAGGGGAGAATATGCAGGCAGAGGAAACTAAATTATTTCTTTTTTTAGTGATTCTGAAAGTGTTGCTTACTTCAATGCCTCATTAGTTCTGCCAGGCAGGGCTCTCCCAGCTGCATAGGCAGTTTCACAGCCTTAATGCTAAGTCTGATTCTGATGAAGTTGCCCTGTTGTGTTGTTGGGTTCAGGTGTCTTCCCTCAGCTTTCTCTGATCCACTTACTATTCTGAGCAATGCTACTGATCTGCCAAAGAGGAATCACAACCTCACATTCCTGTGAGGATCAGCCTCAAGAAGACTTCAAATTACTTTTTTCACCCCCCTGTTCTTCAAGGCAGTCATTTGCCTCTGCATCAGGCAGGTGCTTGTCTATCCTGATCTCAAAGACCTTCAGAAAATACCTACAGCAAACTTACAGCTCCGGGTTAGAAATACCCCTCCTGCTTTGACTTTCTCTTCGAACATAATTCTTAATTTATCTCAATATGCACATATATCATTAATACCAATCTTAGTTTAGTATCATTTTATAGTGTTTACTGTGGTTCTTCCATCATGTCCAGCGCCACGTACCTCTCAAAAAAATTACTACTTCATATCTTAATTTCACTCTCTGATAAACTGTGAGGTTTGTAGATTCAGTTAAGCTGAGGTTCTTTATTTAATTGTTGAAAAACTAACAGCTTTGTGATATATTCCTCTGATGCAGAATTGGAAAAATATTTTTTTTAGTCTTCTTCCTAGGTTTGTTTGTTTATAGCATATGCAGTTAATGGATATTTCTGATGTCTCTTATGCAGTAAGTAGATTACCTAATGCAGCTATTTAATTTCCAATATCTCACATTTTCTTAGTTAGAATCATCAACATATTTTTACATTAATTATTTAACTTCCATTTCCAATCTTTTCAGTCAGGCACACTTCTGCCTACACAGGGCACAATTAGTCACTGCATTATTATAGAATTAAACCAGTTTAAGTGAACAAAAAGTAATTTGCACATTTTGAACACAGTTACATTTTGTTCTGAATATTTTTAGCCTGAAGATTGGCTCTCAATTTCACATTAGGACATTTTCATGTTTCAAAATGGGATAGCTAAGGCTTATGCAGTTATTTTCTTATTTTAGATCCTGAATTGCTTTTAAATACTATACTTGCACCTGACTATTGATTCTCTTCTCATCCACCAATAGCAAAAAGAAAATAGAAGAAATAAAACAATTCTGAAGTAATGTTGAGGGATGTGATATGTCAACTAATATACATAAATGCAGTCTGTCTATTGCCCTTGTTCACACTGGAAGTACAAAATGCATAGTGAACACTCTATTCTACAAATGCTGATTCATATCTGCCCTGTGTCACAATGGATGGTGCCACCACTTAGCCAAATAATTTTTTTTCTCAAATCATGTTTATGGATCTTTGATTTAATGATTGGTTGCACTGATTTTGAAAGAATTGTATATCAGAGGCTGAGAGGATGAAAGGCTTAACTTCCACATTTGAGACATAGTTAAGGTTTTGTCCTATGTTCTTGTTTCCTTGATATTTCTGTAATGTTAATCCTAACAGAGGGCAAATTTATAAACAATAGGTTGCACCTTGAAAATGGAAAATAAAATAGGGCCATGCTATTTTCTAAGCATTTTTTAGACTAGGAGGCAGTAGAGGCATGCTAAAGAAAATCAATAGCCAGGAAAATATCTTAAGCTTGAGGGGAACACCACTGCCTCATTAGAAAACAGGTCAACTCTCCTTTTCAACTTTTAATGGGATTGTCAAGTTAAAGTGGACTTACTTTGTGACCCTTGTTCATCTTTCTTATCTGCATTTCTTTTTGCTCTTTTGCAAAGCAAGCTTTGACTCTTTTGGAATATTAACTTTGATTGCCCAACAAGAGACACATTTTTCCTTTTTAATTAGCCATTAGGTGTGTATTTGGATCAAAAATATTAATAAAAATGCTACAAGTATTACAGGATTTTTGATGTGTTCCTTAAAAGGTTTTATTTTATTCTAAAGCTTTCCCTAAATGTAAGAATGTAAGGCTTGATAATGGACATGAAAGAAAGTTACCTTATGACATGTGAAGGGAAGGTTTTCCTTTTTATTCCCAGATGATTGAGTCTTGCTCTGAGTAATGTCAAAAAGAAATAATTCCACCACAGGACAAAGTTTAAATATATTTCCAATTTGCTATGCTTAAAATATCATTAACCATATCAGACTTTCACAAGCACAGATTTCTCTTAATTTGTTCCTTTTGGCTTCATACAAATGGTAAGCATTCCTTCATGAAGGCATATTCCTTTTATTAATGCAGTCCTAGAGAGCTGCTGTTTGGCTTTCCAGCTACCTTCTTTCCCAAGGAAAGACAGTGAAACTTCTGTCAGTATCTCTATTGTTCTAAAGTTTCATAAATCTAGAGTTAGAAAATAGCAGATAACAAATGACAGTGAAGTGTCTCTGGTGAGTCTTCCAGCTCTTCATGGCTTCAGATGCCCCATTAATGCAGTGGGATGAACACAGAGTTACCAGGACTCTGAAGGAGGACTGACATTAAAGCAGCACCATTTGTGCCACCAGAAGTCTGTGCATCTGTTTCATTCCCAAAATCTCATTTAATGGTGTAACTGCTTTTGCACAGGATGACACTGACTTTCCTTCTTGTTGCAGAATCTGCTTGTCTCTTTTGAGATTTAAAACTATTCAGTCTCAACTTGCAAAAACTTGACCTTGTAAAATCACTCACATGGTCTCAATCATTAAAGCAGAGATTTTTATATGTATAATTATACTTCATATGAGGAGAAATATGCAAGACTGACCTTTAAAATATGCTCTATGATTATAATAACTTAAGAAAAGAGTACTTTTTCCCTTTTAATTTAGGTATTAAATCTAGAGAGTAAATTACACTATGAATGAATTGTTTTTCCTTTTCTGAAAAACAAACCTTAATAATTGAATTAATTTGAAAATATATTATTCTGAGAATAAAGTATGTGGGTTTTCATGAAAAAATTAATAAGGCAGTTTAGTGCAGTAAAAGCACTCAGTGTATATCAGCAGCACCCACATTAACCCAGCAGACTGAAACAGCCCTGTCCATTGACTCAATGGGCTGTGAAATACTTTTTCTCCATAACACTTGACACACTAGACCTCAGTCTAGTGGACCCTCAGTGGGTTGAAGCTCCTATGATGAGTTACTAAGTGAATGATACTCTAATAAGACCTTTTTTAGGCCCTGACATGACAGATTTAGAGCACCAAAAAATTGAATGAAGTCTCATTTTTCAGGGTTCTTCAGTTTAATGTATATTGGATAGTTAAAGTAGTTATTTTTAGGGGTCATTTCAATGCTCTCTGAGCTTCATGTGAAATTTTCCAAAGTGCCTTTTTTTCTGTTACTTATGAAACAAATTTTCAGTAGACATTTGGGGGGCAGACATTCCTATTGGTCATTGCCAATGGCTAGAACAGATTTTACATCCTCCATCCTTCTGTCAGCAGTTACTGTCTCTCTGCAGGACTGGTGTACAACCACAAAATGGATTGAATGGGTCCCATTCATGTTTCAGTGTCTGAAAACTGCTCTTAATTAAAACTTCCAGGTAAGATGGTTTGAATGGTTGCCCTTGAACTCTACAGGATTAGGGAACAGTGTCTGTCCCACCCTTTGTCTGAGCCCTGGCAGTGACAGACCTCAGTTTCTAGAGAGGATTTCTCTTTGTGCCCTGGAAATAAAAAGTCAAACGTGTGCTAACTTTTGAAAATATTAACTTTACATTTATTTTTTACTCTTAATGAAAGATTCAAACCCTTGATTCAGTTGTATCTCTGCTTCCTTTCTTCCTCTCTCTCTCCTGGCTGCAGTGCTAGCCTGGCTTAGGGTATAATACAGCAAATTGTGCTTGATGCACAGTACATTTTAATCAAATAGACTTCTTAATAAAATAGATCACAGCATTGCTTCATAAAGGTGGCTGAATCTTTCTTGCTGGAGAGATTAATCCTTGCCCACCCCCTGCACAGTTCTAGTCACTCTGTTATTCTCAGACCACTCACTGCAGTGGCCTTAGGCACCTGTAACAGCATCCAACTTCAAGGAATTGGTGGAAGCTGGGAATAGCCTGCTGCTCCTGAATAGTCTATGCAGGAAAGCTTAGTTAGGTACTCTGGAGGGGTCTGCATGTTACATCTCTGGGATCTCTAGTTCACTCAGAATTTTTTCCTGGATCATGAGTTATGAAGGTGTTGCCAAAGGCTTTTATTGATATACATTTCCCATGGCTCTGGGAAATGTCATTCCTTGTTATTGCTTTACTCCCATTTGAAAGAGTATGGAGATTTACCACTAGAAAGCTTTCCAGTTCTTTCTGCCTTTTGATAACATGGATGCTATCTACTGTAATATAAAATTCATCCAAAGAATTTAATTTGAAAGCCAGGAGGTCTCTGAAGACATCAAATCTTTCAAAATCCAGATTTTCACATTTCAGCTTCAGAATTGTAACTTGTAGGTTGCAGACTGGCAGGTTAGAAAAGACTACATTTAATTTGGTTGAGGCACTCACTGCTGCACTGCAATTCTTACTAGGCATTGAAAAGACATTTAAAGCTGCCAGCATATGTAAGAGCAGAAGTTCACTTGAGTTTGCTTGTCAGCACCTTCAGTCACTTGCCCTCCTCCGGGTTGCATCACAATGGGATTGTCTATTAGGATCATACTAACAAAGCCACCTGACCAGTTCCTGTGATCCCTGAAAGGAACTGCTGGGGCAGAGCACCCTCTCTGAGGTCTGTTTCTGCTACTTTGAATTTTGATGTCAAGCACAGCCTGTGAAGCCAGACCTGTATCATGTCTTTCTGTGCAGCTGGGGCAGCACCAAGGCACCTTCACTGGCTCTTGTGCTGCACCTGCACATGCTGGTCCATGGCTCGTAGGGGAGTCTGTTCATCCCCACTGTGGCCAAGGACACTGGTGATCTAGAGCTGGGGAGCTCATCTGACACCAGAAAACATGAAATAGTAAAAGGCCATCTTTACACAGAGTCTTATCACTTGCTTTATATATTTAAAAAGAAAAATAGATATTTTTCAACAACTATATGGTTCCCCAAAGGCAAAACCTTTTTAATCTAGATATGACCATGATATGAAATAGTCCAGGAAGCTGGCCATCAGAGATAATCACCTGCATGTTTCTCTGCTGGTGGATACAGCAGGGAAGTGGTCATTCATACAAACAGCTGCTGCTAACCTTCTGCCCTGGGGGATAATCATTTATAATTAAGTCAACGAAGAAAAGAGATCTCGCTAGTTCTTTGTCAGTAAACAAGCTAAAGAACTTTGCAGAAGGATGCTGTGATTATGATGATTTTGCTGTGAGCCAAGTTTATCTATATATAGTTAAAAATTATAAAAAACTTCATGAGACAGACCAGATAAGCATCTCCGGAGAGACATGAGTCTTGATTGCTCACTTCTCCACAGCATCTCCATACCCATGGAGGCTACAGCTTTATAAAATGAAAAGTAGCAGATAAAGAGGCAGCTTGCAGTGGAGATTGAAGATTATTTTATTAATTTAAAAATTATAATGTCTTAAATTTTATCTGCTATAAATTGAATGAATCGAACCATGATGCATTAAAGCATTAATAGGCTTTCAATTAAACTTTGCCATAGTGTTCTTACTGAGTTATTCTTTCACTACCAGGTAGAAGGAACCCCTTTTATAATACAGCTGTAAATGTTGGACCCCAGTTGCCATGTTATAATGTGATGATAATATAATGCACATTCTGCAAAATATCTGTAATTAGGTATTTGTGTGAGGCTTAATAATAGCTCCTCTAGTATTATGCAGCCTTAAATCAATCTCTATATGGAGGTTACTTCTGAGCATTCATATTATCCTAACAGTAATTTGTATTTAATATCACACTATGTCGATTTTGATTATATTTTATAATGAGGTGCAGCAGGATTAGTTATCAGATGATTCTTAATTTGCATAATGAGCTAATTGAATCTTCTGAATTTGGAAGCAATCATCTCAGAACCATGTTTTTGAAAATGCACAGTCCCAAGTACCAGGAAACATGTAATGGGAAATATTTCCTGAAATGTAGGGTAATTAAAAGAAGAATTTATCAATCACCTTCTTCAGTAGGTTCATATGTTGGTTGTGAGAGAAATCAAATATTTAATAGATGTCGTATAGTAGTGAGAAATTCCAGAATGTCCATTTTATCATCAAAGAGTTCACCTTTCCTGAACTCTTGCTTTAACTGAAGTGTCCCTAATTCCATGTCTGTGTTCCTTACATTTTATATACATATATTTATAAACACATAGGCACAAATATATCCATATGCTACTTAGTAAATATGTTGTGTATATTAAATTAGATGTTTATATGTATATTGAATGTATCGTATGTATACATTAAATTTCTGAAAGTGTATAATTAGCAACATTAGAAATTCTTATGCACAGTGATTTATCTGATGTTTAAGAACCAAATTTTAGACTCCGAGAATTTTCCACCTCAATCCCTGAAGCCTGAGCTCACTTGTTAATTATAGGTGCCATCTTCTTCCTGAAGTAATTTATATAGGCTGGCAGTCATTCTAATACCCCGTATATCCTCACAGCTGCTGGATCTAAATCCCCTGCAAATAGCAGTGGTGAAAACGAGTGAACTTATCTAATGTACTTGTATCATTTGCTACTCAATATAGCTAACATAAGAAAAATATTAATTTTAAATGTTATTACTTGAAGATTTCACTGTTAAATGACCGCTCTGACTCAAGGTCAGGTGCCGGAAGAATCAAACTTAATTGAAATGCCCCCTGCTGTTTCTTTAGGTTAAATTTCTGTGGTTTTTTTTAAGTTATTATTCTCT